>KK502442.1:128119-157726 GCA_000688735.1 Glossina austeni
TGAGGCCGGGTTGTTGGGAGCGGCTCTTCAGGGAGTACACGTGGTTGTTGTGGTTATCCGCATTTGCGGATGCATTGAATAGTTGGAAGAAGAAGTGTAAAAAGGCCTTGCCTTGCCTTGCCTTGCCTTACCCAGAGCGCAAGGTTTTTATCATATCCAAACTCTCTTAGAATAGCTTCTCTTTTGCAGGATTGTCTGGTGGGAGGTTCGGGAGGGAGCCGAATATTGCTCATAAATTATCCGATGAGCTTGCGGGTTTCGTCTGACTAAGCCATTGCAGGCCTTAGTAACATAGAGAGCAACGAATTTCGTCCCTGCCCGACCTCGACCTACCGGCTTAAATGGGTGCTACACTTATCGAATGAAAATCCGAAGCCAATGAAATAACAATTCGACTAATGTTATAAGCCAAAGCAAGAAAAAAAAAATGTTCATCATGGATTTTTGATAGACGAAATCATGAAGCTTTTATAGCACTCTACGCAACTCTATACAATCGAATAACATTACCTGGGGCATCTATAGCGTCTTTTCGGAAAAATCCAAATTATTAATTGCCAATAATCGTTTAATGTGCGCAAAAGTGTTAATTTTGTACGCAAGAGAAAAGCGTATTTGGGCGCTCACCACTTCCAATTAACTTCATATCTGGTCTCTCCAGCCCATCTCTCTCATCTCTCATCGAAATTCCCAAGACCCGCCTTAACTTAATCTAATCTTTATCAAATTTATGTCTATGTCAGACTTCGACTGCCTTTTATAATAATTGATATATGAATAATGTGCTGGAGCTGAAGCTCGAGCAAAGTAACATTAGTTGAATGCCAATTAAAATTAAGCATTGCATGCACATTCATGCAATTTTAATCCTAACGATTTTTGTGGCTCTTGATTCCGTCCTCTAAATCGATTAGCATACTAAAGAACGAAGGAAAGTCCGCTCATCTTAATCAAATCTCTTTTAATATTCAGAATTCGGGCACATTTCATGGGATGCTTGGCGGGAAAGTATAAACCTTTTCATACTCATCAACTTGGTAAACTAATCAAAAAAAAATTCTTCAATTATTTGGGCTTCCTAATGATTATAGTTACCTATTAGTGTAGTCCATGTAGAATAGTCTGATTACGCAACGCTTCAGTTTTTCCTGACACGTTAAGAAGTGATGGAAAATGGAAATGGACGGGAAAAGGGGCCAAGAAAAGGCTAACGATGGCCGCTACAAGTTTATTTAAGAAAACATCCTATAGAGAAAATCAGTTAAGATCGGTAATTAGTTGATTGGATACATTGGTGGATACATTGAAGTTTTCAGTATTTCGGGTCAAGATTTTCTTTGAAAGTCGAGATAATAAACGAAAAATACGACAAATGTATATATAAATGGACTTGGGTCACGCTGATTGAGTAAAAGTGAACTTTCTATGGTTCTTGATGTAGACTTTGATGTAGACATTACGGAATAGCAATACTAGTACAAACGCTCCCCCATCTCTTTGCTGACACTTCACCAAAAGATACCATTTTGTAGTTTAATTTATAAGACGGCAAACTTCCATATATATATATATATATATATATATAAATATTCGCCCTCTTGCTAATTGTATGTAAATTAAATTTTAAAATAGACGTTTATAGCTCGGAAAGAAAATCAGCAAAATCATGTTTTAGACCCATTTCTCAATGGTCAAAGTAAAACAATTGTCCCGATCTACTGATTGACTTGCCTTGTATTTTGGAAAGCAGGTGAGAAAGAAGTAGAGGATATTCAAAGTTTACTATAAACAACTCTTTACGCTCTCCTCGTCCTACAAACAAAATGATTTTCTGCTTATATCAGAAATTTGGAAAATTTCCTTGAACGCTGAATAATTAACCTGCTAAAAATTCGTAGTCGAATCTCTTGAAGACAGGGCTTGATTGAATCGCTCGAAATAGTGGGTCATTTTGATCTACCGGTAATTTTTATCTAATATATAAATAATATTTGAATTAAGTCTTATTGCTATCTTCTAGGCCTAATCTATATTTCATAGTTTGTTTTTATATCATACACCGAAAAATGTTAAGTCCATCATTCCGTCTCAAACACCTAAAATTACGCGTCACAGATCATATAGGGTATACATATATATACGTATTGCTGACAATTAGACTGTGTCCGTCTGTTTGCATGTCATCTTTGCGTAGAATGCTGATATTTACATATATATACACTCTCGTTCGATGGTCACAAATCGAAGTGGAAAATGAACGTTATTCGCCCGCAAACTAATATCACATTATAAGCAAAAAAATCACATATTAAAAGTCATAGCGCATATTCATCCGGAGTTCGGTATATAAGTTGAAGAAATTTACATTTGGGGCGGGATCTATCTGTAAGCACACCCGCAATGACTTACAGCTTATAAAAGATATTGATTTAAATTTTATTAAGAAGAATACCCTCACACGACCACATTTAGTAAAAGGTGGGCATCAAATGTTCGCCTTAAGGCGAGTATAACTTTCGTACTTGTTTTATTTTTTTTTTTTAAAATGTTCTAAAAGTTATGTAGAGATTTTTGAAACTATTCTAACAATAAATTAACAACAAATTTTTCTATTCTATTTTCCTCTCTTTCTCTCTCTCTCTCTCTCTCTCTCTCTCTCTCACTTCTGAATAAATCCTTTTTACGACAACTGTTGTCGTAAGCGTTTCTCCTTTCTCGCGGATTCTAAAAACAATTCAATTTATCCAAATCATTAACTGAACTGATTGATCGATTGGCTAAATACACACAAAACTATCACCCACTACTCCTAATATAAATAATAAAGGAAATCACTGTTTCATATTATTAAAATATGGTAAGACGAAATTCCCCATTTACTTTCACTTTTGTAGTTTCTAAACATAGACAAGATTTGGTAGATAGAATTCATGAAAGTAGTCTAGCAGTATATAAATTGTGGATGTGTGGTAGCTTAGAAATGCACATACAATTGCTCGGAATTTCATTGTAAGCATACATTTTCAATACATTTCAGTGCTCCCAAGAACTCGAAGGCTTGGATAAGTAGTGGTAAGTTAAGCTGCCGTGGTAGCATGTCGCCTGGGCCTTTGGAAGCTGTTTTCTTTGGTCCCCAAGTGGTGAGCACTACGAAGTGTAGCGGCGGACCGGCTGGTCGTTTATTACAATCCCGCCAACTATATCAAGAAATTTGTGGTCTACTTTTGGGAGCGATAGAGAATTTAAGAATCACCTTGAACGAATTCAGTACAGTGCTGCCACCGAACATCAATAATCAAATTGGTTCGCCTCCTTTTCGAGAAAGCGATACTAATGAACGTATGCAAAAATTATTAGATCAGACAAAGGTTTCGCTCGTTTGAAGTATGAAACAATTTCAGAACATATTTTTTACACTATTTCCCTCTTTAGAGTCACGACACGGAGGAGGATTTTGCGATACGTGCCAATTCGGATATCGCCCAGTTATGTGCTGAATGTATAATGCTATGGCGTAGAGTACTCATCGCATCCACACAACCGTCTGTTCATACCCTGCTGGCGAAGAAACATCATATACTACGAGTTAGACGTTTCTCGGAGGGTTTCTTTATTATGGAAAACCCTCGTCATACAGCAGCCGGCTGCTACGATAGCAATTATCAAAATTATATAACTATAGCGGAAATGGCCCGTCGAAGTCGATACATGCAATTTCTGCCACCGCTGCCGGTTCACTGTACCTCCATTGACGGCGATACAAACTCGCTGCCTCTGATTTTTGAAGATCGTTACGTCGAACCTAGCAAATTTTCGGGCAAACGCATAGGCAGCGATCCGCACTTGAATCGAGTAGATTCGCAAGTTAACGGAAGTCAAAAGTTGGCTTTTTCAGAAAAAACTCAAACGACTGTAAGTTGTATTAATGGACGCAAGACGTCGAATAACATAAAAGAATGCTCTTGTGGAGTGAATTACGAGTATAACAGTAAGTCTGGTGGCAATATGGGTGGCGTTCTACCACCTCGTTTCGCTGTAGGAGGGGAGGTACTACAAGCTAGTCTGACCATAGCCCCTACAGCCTTGAGTAAGCAAACTGTGGGTAGTCTAAATCATCGCCATATGTCAAGACATTCGGTTAATGGTCTGTTAGATGAAACTGGCGCTGAAACTGAGTATTCCAGTGGTTTCTGCGATGTAGGCAGCAATGGGACATTTCCTGCACGTCACAGCAAATCCTTGGACCAATTGGATGGTACCGTTCATAGTGCTCCCTCGCTGAGACTTAATAATCCAACATTCATATATCCTTCTAAGTTATCAAACACTGAACTGAGACAGTACGCCGCATTCACTGATCCAATACCGAATAACACTCCATCGTTCACCACGAATGGCAATGTAGCCGGCAGCCGCAAAAACAAAGTGGAAGCTGAAGATTTAATGCGTAATATATCTGAGTTTCGCCAAAAGTACAAAAATTTCGACGGGACATCCGCAAAAAACTATAATAATCACTCAAATAGTAATCATTTCAACTGTTACGACAAGACGACAAGTGGTGTGGACGCTAGTGACGGTACATTGGGACGACAAGTGTCCGAACATTCTCTTAAATCAGGTAAATTTGATTACTTACATGAAATTAAGATGTTGAATCCGCCTAAACAATTAATGGAACACCATCACACATACTACAATTCCCTGCCGAAAAGTATAACAAACGGTGAGATAGTGCCCAGAAACTCATACCCTCCCATCAAGGGGCAACAGCAGAATGGTCTTGAAAGTGGTAGTAAGACGCTGGCGCGAACTATCGTATGGCCACAACAAATATCTATACCACGTAGCAGTTCTTCTCAAGCATTAAGGCAACAAACGAGCCAAGAGAATGAGAAAAATGCGAGCGCCACCATACCACGATCTGTTGAAATAGCGCGTGTGAGAGTCTCCGATTTAAAGGAGATGTTGAAAAATGGAAATTTTCGCAAAGATTCGAGCAGCTCGGAAAGCGATATACCGTCAAAGGTGAAGAAAGCGAAAGCTGAACAAAAGATTCTCTCTTCCACTAGTGTACCATTTAAGTTGAACGCTACTACAATTCATGCAACAGAAGAAGGTGAGCAAAACACTATTGGTTTTAGCGAATCACTACCAAATCTTGCACCGCCTCCGCAATTCATTACTCCACACGTTTTAAGCAATTCAACATCGTCGTTAAGCGAGGAAAGCGGTTGGGTATCAAGTAGACATAGTTCTGTAGGTCCCTCCAGTCCAGAAACTTTGACCAACAATGAAGATAAAAAACGTCCGAAAGTAATCGATCACATGGAAACACGTCTAAATGGAGAACAGTTACGTCTTAAGTTACAGAAGTTATTGGAACAGCAAAATAAAAGTAAAAAACATAAAGACAGCCGCAAGGCGAACAATGTCGTACAAGAGGGATTGTCAAATAAAAAAGTCGCTACAATTACGGTGAAATTAAAATCTGATCGTAGATCGGTAAGAAACGTTCCGCCCTACCCCGAATCGACAGAAATAGAAGATTCCGACATTTCACATATCCAGACTACTTTTCGAAAGGAACGCTATAGGAAGTCAGAGAAATCAAAATCAGAGATCGATTTGTCCAGTATCAAAGAAACGAATTCCATAACAAATGTGAGAGTACCACCGCCACAGCAATTTCAAGATGATTTGCTACCACCGGATGAGTTCCGAGATCCACCTTTAGAAATGGACAACAAAAACAGGCAAAATCTGCAACGAACGAATGAAAATGAACGAAGAAAGCTGTGTTTAAAAAGCTGTAACATAAGTCCGCTTAAATCGACAGAGATGCCAGTTAGAGCAGACAGTTACCCAAATCCTACTGTACACTCGTCACCTTCCATTATTGTGCCACCGGCACCACCGCCACCTCTGAAAGAGATACCGCAACATGCTCTCAATTTGCGGCAACCGATAGGAGCCATAGATAACCCTGTCTACCATATATACGAATCATTAAAGCCAATTACCACGCCCGGTATATTCACTGACAAACCTGTTATTCGATCCCACAGCATTTTAGAGATTAAGCGAAATAAGGATTTAAACAACGGCTGCTCGCAGATGACCGGCCTGGCCAATGGGAAAGCGAATTTAATTGGCGGTTTTAGTAGCGTACGTAGCGACGGTCAAGTGTTAGCGCACTCCCAGGATCAGAATATTAATGAAGAAGAGAATAAAGAGAATGCAAAACACGGCGTGGCCAGCATCCAAGTGGTTAGAACAAGTTCAACGAAAACGAAAAAACGCAATACAAACGAGTGCAGCATATCCGTAATGGAATTTGAAAAATATCGCGAAGAGTTTCGCAAACAACTTAAATACAATGGCAGCATTTATTCGGACTTTACTAAATTATCATCGGAACTGCCCTATTTTTATATTAGCGATGAATATCGAGCCTTCTCGCCAAACGGCATGCATTTAATAATATGTGTTCACGGTTTAGATGGCAATTCGGCCGACTTGCGCTTAGTTAGAACTTATCTGGAATTGGGCTTGCCAGGGGCCAATTTAGAGTTTCTAATGTCCGAACGAAATCAAGGCGATACGTTCTCCGATTTCGATACTATGACTGATAGGTGAGTGCGATCAATTTAATACGCATTGTAATACGCATTATAAAGATATCGAGATACTTGCAGACTTGTTGCTGAAATTTTATATCATATCGAAACATGTGGACTCAATCCGACGCGCATTTCATTTGTAGCACATTCATTGGGAACAATTATAGTACGTAGCGCTTTAGCTCGACCACAAATGCGTTCATTATTGCCACGTCTGCATACATTCCTATCGTTATCGGGACCCCATTTAGGTACTTTGTACAACACCAGCGGTTTAGTTAATATGGGTAAAAAAAAAAAAAAAAAATGTAAATTTTTATACCCTTTACTCGAGATTGATCCCTTTCGATCACTTCGTTTAGGTATGTGGTTTATGCAAAAATGGAAAAAATCTGGCTCACTACTTCAGCTATGCATGCGCGACACTAGCGATTTACGCAAAACTTTTCTCTATCGTTTAAGTCAGCGTAGCACTCTACATCATTTCAAAAATATCTTATTATGCGGCTCTAGCCAAGATCGTTACGTGCCGGCGCATTCGGCCCGACTGGAACTATGCAAGGCCGCTATTAGAGATAATTCCAACTTAGGTACAATATATAGGTAAATACAATCGCTCAGATAATCCTCTCTATATACTCTTTGTTTTTTTCATTTTTCTTTCTTTTTGTTTACAGAGAAATGGTTCACAATATTATAGCTCCGATTTTGGCCCGCGCTGAATTAACTCTTATACGCTACGATGTACATCATGCTTTACCGCATACAGCGAATACATTAATTGGTCGAGCTGCACATATTGCCGTTTTAGACTCTGAATTATTTATAGAAAAATTTTTACTAATCGCTGGCTTAAAATATTTTAGTTAGCAAATTTGAAAGTAAATCGTTTTCGAAGACACTATAACTCATCAAATTGATTTAACAGGGTAAAAGGAGTAAAGAATAATACCTAGAAATGCATGAAGAATTTAAAATTTAAAAATATCTAGAAATAAAGAAACAGAAGTAAAATATTGGGCTTAGACTGAAATTAAATGTAACCACCACCACCACCACCACCACCACTATCATTATCATCATCATCATAATCGTCATCATCATTATATAGTACTACACTGCTAAAGAGAGACTTCTGCTATGAGAAACGAGGAACGATAAATTGTTTTAAGCAAAAACTTCAACAATCACTGAAGGCTTTATGGTATTAAGAAAAATTGAAACTTAAAAGATGTTGTGAAAAGTTTCCCACGCACCGCATACTTTAATTAGCCTTAAGCCAATAGAATCGAAAATGGGGTTCAAGAATATTTATGAAAATACGTATCTTCTGATAGAAAATATTCATCATCACTTGTAGGCGTAGTACTAAAATGCCTTCTTATTTACGTATGTCTTAAAAGTAAAAAAAAAATTTGAAGAGAGCTAATGATCAGAAACATTTACATATACACCTGTAAAAAAGTATTTACCTTTTCTCTTGAAATTTTTGAGAAAATGTTTAATAAAATACCAGGTTAGACGAACCTTTCCATTTAAAAAGAAAATAACTTTTTTGCAATATAATATACGTTCTAGCAACTTATCGAGGCAATTACAAAACCTGTATATTAAATTTTAAGCTCAAGGCCTATCACCTTTATTTTATATCTAAAACTGACGTATGAAGAAAAAAAAAAAGTCGAAATTTGATCAATACCTTGCCGCTTGCTTGCTAACACGTTATAATATGAATTCGAAGAACGTACCAGAAACTGCTCTGCGTTACTGTTTCTGAAGTGTTGAAAGAAGCGAATATAAGGCCGATAAAGTACTTGAGTTCAATCCTCTTTGACTAATTTATAACCCCCGTCGGATGGACTGAGTGATGAGTTCAATGTTCAATGTTTTGTATACAATTACAAAAATGGGTAATGGAATAAAGTTGATCACGTCTCTCTGTCCATCGTTAACCATTGCAACTTCAAGATTTCAATTATTTCTAAAAAGTACAATTTTTTTATTTGTCTTATCTCTCGTGTCAGGCCGCTTATTAAAATTGCTCAGAAAATTCAGTTTTTGTGTTTCCTCGCTTCGTCGCTTCCTCGCTTCACATTTGGATGTTTGGTGGTGGTTTCAAGTTGAAAGCATTTAAATTTGAAAATATATGAAACAAACAAGGAATTTTTTTTTTTTTTTTTTTTTTTTTTTGGGTTCAAAACAACTATTTAAATATAGAATTGACTTTTCAAATTTCTTTGCATATATGTAATAATGGATGTGTAATGATTAACATAAACCGATTAGATATTAATCGAATAGAAGTAGCATTAGAGAACAGCATAGACTTTAATGTCGAAAAGGAGAGAATTGAAATCAAAAATTAATTTTAAAATTTATATACAAAATCTGACAGAGAAAAAACGAAAAACCAAAAAACAAAAACCAAAAAAAAAAAAAACAGATGCAAGCATAAAGAAGCATATTTACTCAAGAATGTTAAACTCGAATTATTGAATTGTTGTTGAAAGTTTAATATTTAAAAACAAACGTAGGGAAACTGGAAGAAAGAAAGAACACACAAGCATACATATACACTCATATATGCGTACATTTAAGTAAAAGTAGAAGCATAAAAGCATTTTAAATTTATAACAAAAGCGAATGAAAAAAAAAAAAAAAATACCTATAAAGCGTACTGAAAAAACCAAGTATAAAATTAAAGTTAAAATTGAACAAAAAAAAAAAAAACAAAACAAAAACAAATATTTCAAATTTTAATCAAAACATATGAAAAACAACAAGGAATTTATTAATTATAAAAGAAATTTTTGTTTTTGTGTTTTTCCATATTCATTATTCACCTTCGATTCCCCACAAAGAATGCAATCATACGAACGCGATATGCGGTAAATGTCATAATGTGTACATATTTGTTGATTAGCATAAGATTTCAAGTCGATTTTGCCACCAACATCATCACCATCATCATCTGTCTGCTCGCATGACTTATGCAATTCGCATAGAGGGAAAAATTGAAATAAAGGTCGACTTTTATTACACTCTTCATGGCAAACATAAACTTGAAAAATAATCGAAATTTTGCAAAATATTTTTCAATTTCTCATCAAATCATTTATACGCTTATTGTCCGGTCTATTGACAAGCCCATAATTAAGCGAAAGTTTTACAACTTTTATATGTTTACTTAAGATAAGGTACACGCAAGATTTGATCCAAAGCAAATATAACTCTTCTATTATTATTATTCTATTATTGTTATTTTTTTTTTTTTATTTTTCATCCCTCACCATTTTCCCATTTATATCCATCAGAAAACCGCAAACATTATTCAGGTGCAAACCTATTTGACACCAGTCGTTACTCCGTCTCACGTCAGAATTATTGGAGAGCTTGAGCTCCGAAATTGAGATAGAAAATTCATAACGGGTATAGATCTAAAATGCGTTATAAATACTTGCCACGCCTCTGTATTCAGGATTTATAGCGAGGGGGATCCGTGTACTGTGTGCGGTTTGCTTAATGTGCCGGATATCTAAAATTCGGTTCATGTACCATGTATATCATGTATATTCCCCTATAAAGCAAAAACAATCTCGACTTGGCTCTCGGTTAAGCTGGTGGATATCGAAGACTCGCCAAAAGGCGAGTAAATCCCTTGGTTTGTTAAATGGCTTTATCTTTTTATACATAAATTATATCCTGTATTGTACACGTTCACGTTCAGTCGATGTAATCGTCACACATACACATACACACACTCTCTCACCCCCACCCCCCCCCATCTCCAAAATTTTATTCTAAATTGTAAAATTGCAACGTATTTAACAAGTCAATTAGGATTTCGTGTTAAGAGAAAAGGAAAAAAATCAAAATCTCACTTTAAACTGTTAAACAAATCATTTATATATAACAACAACATTGCCTTTCCATAATACAAAAAAAAAAAAAAAAGGAAAAGAAAAGAAAAGAAAAGAAAAGAAAAGAAAAGAAACCAAAAAAGAAATCAAAAAACCAAAGAGATCCTTATCCTAAAAGCAAAAGAAAGAGAAGAAAACTTATTTATCTGTCTTTCTTCCCTTCATAGTTCTATTATCTAGTAAAAAGTTTAGAGTCAACGTTTATTGTCTCGCGTGTATAACGGCAATTAAAAGACACAGCCATAGGCACAGACATACATACACGAACCCACATAAATGCTAAAAACTTTAAAGAGGAAAATCATATTAACAATAAAAAACCAATAGTTGACATTAATCGTCCAATTTTTTAAATATACTTTAACAACTCAAGTAACAAAAAACCAAAGATTTAAAAGGATTAATCGTTCATTCGCTCACTTAATCACAAACATACACACACACACACACGCACACACACACACACACACACACACACATGGTCAAATGATATTTATTGAAATAAAGAATGAAAGGAACTTCAAATTTCTTTTCACAAATAATTGAAAATTTTTAAAAAGGGCTTCAACATTATACACAGTCCCGCAAAAAATGAAAGGAAATAAAATTAATACTTAAAAAATTATAAAATCTTTAAAGATATTCAATTTAGTTTCATTAAATAAAGAGAACAATAATAATAATGGTTCGGACGTAAGTATGTAACTGTAACTATAAAGCGTTCGATCAATTCTTAAATACAAATTATTTTAAATAAATCTATGTTAGACTGACGGTCAGACGTAGATGGGTAACAGAGATTTTAAGTCCCAACTTGATTTAGAGAACGGGACCTTCATTGGTCGAGTGTTGTGCACCTTCAAGTCAGCTGAAATCATTTCTTACATGTACACGCAAACTATGCTATCACGCAGGGCTAATGAAATTACGCTTGGAATATATATCCTTAACGATACAATGATTATAATTTTAAATTTCAATAATTTGATCTCATTCAATTTCGCTTTCATGTACATCAAATAGTAAATACATTTGAATCCTAATATTCCCCTAATACGTACGTCGCATCGTTTAATACTTTATTTTTCGTTTTCTAAAATGGACCTCCTTCGTCAAATTGTATGCTATTATCTTGATTTACAAGTATCTTCAGTTCGTTTGTAGTCAAATATTTTACATTAGTTAAAAGGTGGTCTTACGAGAGACGTTCGAAAACAATTTTACTTTCGTTCCTTTTTCTTAGAAGACGATATAAAGTTTGCTCAAAATTCTATAATATTCAATTTTTTTACGTAGACGATCCTAATCGAAATCTTTTAGTTTCTAATTAAAGCGCTAAATCAGAATTACGCGAAGCATTATGCTTGAGTGCTTTCCCACAGGAATAGCGAAAGGAGTTTTTTAAATCAGATCTAAGTGCACCGAATTTTTATAGTTTTTTTTTCATCTAATTTGATTTATTGTATTTTTACATTACTTACAACTTTAAATTTATCTCAATTACATATTTTTAACAGCTCTGTACAAACAGCTGTGAAATAGAAATCAAAACAAACGTCAATAAAAAATTCTTCGTGAATGAATATTACTATAAGTACATATTTTTTGCTAGAAGAAGAAAAAAATTTTACTTTTCGTTCAGTGTGATGTTTAGCAATATTCCATTCGTATAAAAAATAATAAATAAATACAAAAAAAAAAAAAAAATATATATATATATAGTAATTAACGCAGGAGCGGACATATAATCGAAAAAAATGTCTACAACAAGGATACCACAATTGCGTATGCATGAACTAAAATGCAAACAGGGCTGCGGCTTTTATGCTTATTGGCAATTTGATGGTTTATGCTCCAAATGCTTCCGCGAACGTAATGAAAAAAAGAAAAAGTGTAAGCGAAATAAGAACAAAAACTTGTCTCATAGGATTATTTCATTTATCTAAATTTAAAAATAGTAGCACTAGTCACATCCAATTCTCAAGAACCGGGGCATACCTCGCCAGCTACATCTAGCCAATCTAATCAAAATAAAACGCTTGCGGTTAATAAGAAAACAAGTAACGTCAACGAAGGCGGTACTCTAATTAAGAAGAAGTCTTTAATGCCAGCGGTACTGCAGAAAACCTCACAAACTCTTAAACGACAAACACGTCTCAAAAGTGAACACACTCAGGGTAAAGGTACATATAACAGTAATCATATTAATTATTTCCTATATTATTAAATTACGTGTTCATATATAGCAGTTACTCAACAACGCAACTTTGTCCTTGACCCTACTGAAAGTCAATTCATTTCGTTATTACGCCAATTACGTATACCAGACGATGGCAAGCGTAAGTTGAAAACTGAAATTCAACGTTTGGACAATGCTATACGTACATACATGCATAGCACAGCTGCAAAAAATATTGATGAACTTTCGGAGGTGGTGCAGAATGCTTACACAAAGTTGGCTGATATCGTTCATACCGACCAAAAATTTCAAATTGCTAGCAATGAGGATCGTGAGAGTGCTATTGATTTCTTTGAAAAAGTTGTTATGACACAAAATCATGAGTGAGTTCAAAAATCATATTTATTGATGTTATTATTAAACTTTCTTTCAGACTCCTTTTCAGTCCATATTTTACCGCCGATGAAGAAAATGATGTTAAAATACAAGAACGCATACGCCAATTAAGCTGGATTACGGCTAAACACTTAGCCTGTAGTATAGATGAAGTGAATGCCGAATCAAGAGAATTAGTTTATAATGCCATAACTGGTAGGCGCTACATTTTCTAAAACAGCACTTCACGCTTAATAGGAATACAGCAATATTGTCATGTTCTAACCTTAAGTGTTACTAGTACAGGACAACATTCATTGTCTTGTGTTTTCCCTTTTTTTTATTTTTAGAGCTGGTAGCTATTGATTCCTTCTATTCACCGCAAGAAAAGCTTGAATGTACGGTTAAGTGTTGCCGTCACATATTTGAATTGCTTAAGCATTCAGTAGGAGGCCCAGCAAGTGCAGATGAATTTCTACCCGCCTTAATATTTGTGGTACTCAAAGCAAACCCTGTACGTTTACATAGTAACATCAATTTCGTTACACGATTTACAAATGCTTCGCGTTTAATGAGTGGCGAAGGTGGATATTATTTTACAAATTTGGTAAGCTTAATAAATTGCTGGCCTTCACTCATCATTCACGTCTCATAAACCGCCAACTTTTTCAGTGTTGCGCCATGTCTTTCATTGAAAATCTAACCGCAGAAAGTTTGGGTATCGATTCCAAAGAATTTGACTTACTGATGTCCGGATCGAAGCCAATCAGTACGCCATGGGAAAGTGCTTTATTGGCTTGCGAAAGCTTGCATTTGATCTCCGAGAATATGAAACGCATGGATATGCTGAAGACTCGCAATCAGAATATAACAAAAGGTATCGATCAATTTTGCTCCGACTTGGAAGAATTTCAACGTGAAATAACTGCAAAAGTTGATGCGGTAATTGCCAAGGCTCCCTTAACGATTCTGCCGATAAAGACTCCCAAGTTTTTGATAGCTGAGGCCAGGACGGTGCTTTCTAATGATCCTTCGAAAGTTGCTACGAAAACTGTTACGGAGGGTGGTAGCTGTGGACATTATCAAAGCAACTTGTTAAATGCTGTAGATGCCAGCTTTAATGATTCGCCTTTATCTGGCAAAGCACCTGATGGCAGCAAAGTTTTACCTCTACCTTTAAAACCTCAAAAAGTGACAACTCCAAAAAAATTGAATTCAACTGACGACAGTATGTTAAATACTTCTACTGCTTCACGAACTTTGTCATTAAATGAAACCACAACAGCCATAGGCCGTCTGTCACCCTTACCGCCTTCCACCTTACACAATAATATTGATGTACTATTTGCTTCGCCTATCTTTAATTATGCACCTTTTGATGCCGTTTCTTTGCTAGATGAAACCTCAGATTCGACTGATGATTTATTGCTACCGACTGATTATCGTGGCGGACTCACCAATATTAATTATGATTTCGATTTATCAGATCATAGCAATAATAGCGTTGATGAGGAACTTAAGTTAAATTTAGCCGAATTTGACCCTTTACTAAAGTCCGATACGCCATTAACCAACTTACCCAAAAGGAATCGCCAACATGACAGTGGTTTTTCTAACACCGAGGAGAAAAGTCTTTTGGACAGTGATTCACCGGCAAATGAGAGTTCATTGCCTTCGCCTTTAAAGCCTACCGTTACAGATTACCGGGGCTTTTCAAATTGTGAAATACCTTCCATTTCATGCAATACCGGTGACTTTAGCTCGCTCACTCACGTAATTAACAATGAAACAAACAGCATGGACAGTAATGATAATTCGAAAGAATAAGTGTTTTTAATAAACTATTGAATGAAAATTTATTTAATAAAAAATACATTATTATAAGATTTGTATGTCGAAAAAGTAAAAAAAAAAAAAATAAAGAATCAAAACACGTTCCATTAATATAAAAAATTTGTTTACGAATTATAAAAATCCATACGTAAAAATTTTGTATTTGCTCTTAAAGATCACGTCGTCCTACATCCATTTAAAATAAAAAATTATTGATTTATATAATTCTCCTTTTCTTTGCTCAATCTTAGCTCCTCACGGTGCTTGTTAGTGATTTCCAAAAACTTTAAGTATTCCAAATCTACTTCTTCCGTAAAACAGGCTTGTATATCTTCATCTTCGTCACTTAGTTGATCGGAATTTTCTTCTTCTGATGACGTCTGGTAATGTTCAACGTTGTGTTGTTGATAACTCCATCGTCTTTGCTGTTCTTGATAGTAAGCAATGGCAGCGCAATAGTTTTCCCACCACGAACGTAATCCTTGACTATAAGAATTTGTTTCAATTATTTGACAATCGCCAAAAATTGATATTTCAGAATAATTTCGTTGGTCAGTCCTATTATTTGATTTTTTCCCAGCTTTGATTTTTTTTAAACGCTGCTTTTTACGGCGTTTCTGGCACATTCTACGTCGTCTCGAACGCTTCATAGAAAGTAGCTTGTAGCAAATGTTGATTAAACTGATTAACAATATTTATTTCGAAGAACCTATTGAGACATATTTAAACAAAAGTTTTTACATTGCAGATGCATAAGCTAACAATCAATAACTTTGTTTTTGCCAGAAAGAGTGTTGGAAAATGGTTTGTTTTTTATAAAGAGTGTTGCAAATTAAGTGTGCTAATTATCCATACAGGAATGCGCGAAAAGGGTTACACTGCATTTACTATATAATTTTGGCCTGTTGTGAGTACTCAACAATAGGCATTCAAATTCACATTTCCAACCGATCAGTTTAAAAAAGGGACTGGAAAATCAGCAATATGAAAAAAGCTACAGTAATTGAAAGCAATCTCGAAAATAAAGTTACGAAGTCTTATAATTCCTACAATTTAGAGAACGATGTGTCGACGATAATTAAGTAATAGCTTGTCTTTGTCAATTCCATAAAAACTGCCAATAGATATTCACTTTTTTAAAAATAGGGCTTGATTATTAAAAATTATGGTACAGTAGAGTGAAAAAAAAAACTAAATTTTTGATTCCGTGTATTATATCAACACACATGAATAATTCATAATTATCCAGACTTAAGTTGAAGTGGTCAATTTTTGTTTTTTTTCGATTGATGTTTTTTCCCCCAAAACATGATGAGTCTCTATCTATTAGAGTTATCCAGATTTATGTTGTCTAACTCATTATGTTCGCTTAACGATTAGTAGAATAATTTACTTGTTGGTTGATAGGGTGATTATATTGTTTTTGTGCTTATTTTAAACTATACGTGATTAATAGAAAAATGTGCTAAAGTAAAATACTACTAAAGGAGGTCCCTGATCAATTCGGGCGTTGCAAGGTTTGGTAAGAGATAAAGTGGTGCTCTAAACTTTATAGCTACTAAATTAATTTAATAGAAACTCAAAATTGTAAATATTGGCAGCTCTGTAAGTTGGTTATGTCAACGCTTTATATTCCTTTTTTTTGTAGTGTGCGAGTGTATGTGTACTTGCGTTTAATTGTATTTTGGTTTGGTTTACTGCTTTCATATAAATTTCGCGGTGAGTGCTTTCTTTCTCCCGGACCCAAATTCCAACGAATAATTGTTAATTAAATTGCTTCTAAACAAAAAATAAAAGAAACAAAATTAAAAAATTTTAAAAAGTGCAACAAATGTGCGGAAATTGGTCGTTTAAGCAAAATGATGTATAATACTGAAGACAGGTGAGTGAGTGTAAGTGATGAAAGAAAAGAAAAAATGATTGCTTTGCTTGAGTTGACCCCTTTCAGTGAAGTGAACACGACTGGGATGATGCATTTGTAATTATTGTACAAATATATATTCTGTGTGCACATATATATATATATATATAAATATGTTATGCAATAGTTTTTGGGAGTTTTTCTTATTTGAATTGAACACCGTCAACAAAGCTATACCGTAGAATAGTTAACTTTGTTTGCTGAGAATCCGTAGTCCTTGACTTAGCGATGATTCTCGCTTCTGGTTTTTTTTTTTCTTTTTTAGTGCTTTATGTGTACTGCATTTATACACTTTTTTTGTTTCTGCTATTTTTTTTTTTTTGTATTTTTTTTTGTATTGGTATACTGCCGCTTCAGATATGCAGATAATTTTAATCTTGAACCCGGTAGTGAAGTTGCTTTAAATATTTTAATTTTTTGATTTTTTGATTTTTTATGTATGTATACATATATATTTATATATATGAAATTTTCTTTCTTGTAGCTCCAAAAAAGGACCCACACATTATATAATACGTGAGGTGTACGATAATTCAAATGCTCATCAACATTTTGAAGCTGAGCTTGATAAAGCGCTAGAAGCTAAAGTAAATTTTATTGTTATTGAGCCACCGCGTTTGGGGGATGAAACTGGCCGCTGGATTACTGTTGGTAATTGCTTGCATAAAACTGCCGTCGTGTCCGGATTAGCTTCACTAGTCTCCAGTTTACTATGGCATGAACGTCCTGTAATCGCTGGACCTATGTGCGCCGTGTCATTGTTTTGTACGGGTCTATATACGGTGTCATGGAATACTGATCCCTGCTGCCAGTATCAGGTATTAGTAGCTAAGCATTAACTTTCAATTAAATAAGTTATATCAAATAATTCTAATCAAAAAATATCGCGCAATTTACTTTATCGTTTCAGGTGGAAAATGATGAAGAAGTTTTAAATAAACTGCCCCTGGCGGATATCTCGTCACCTGTGATACTCAGCTATTCGCCCAACACAAAAGTCAAGTATTTACATCGCTCAGTAACTTTATTGTCGGCTGCATTTTGTGCTTGGCAAATATGGCGTTCATATAAGTAGTTAAGTGTCCGAGAGTTCCGAGTTCCCCGATAGAAAGGCATCATAAAGTAAAGAATTTGTAGTCTGTGACTTTCTATTATTTATTTTTGGGATCTGATCTATCGATTTTAGCACGCTTACCTCTCTCGACACAAAATAAACCAAAACAGAAACACCGTACACCGTACACCCGTACACCACGCAGTCATTCATAAAGTGCATATTGTTGAGAAAGCAACTTTTCGCAGAAAGAAAAAGAAAACAGAAAAGTTTAAAATGTATTTTAACGATATATATATTTTTCTTCTTTTTTTTTTTCTAGTTCAAAACGAAACATATAGGTTTAGCGGAGTAAAGCAAGTTAAATTTTTTATTCTCGTCTCTTTTCCTTTCAATTTTTAAAAAAAAAAAAAAAGAAAAGAAAAAAAGGAACGACAAAAATAAACTAAACAAAGAACAAAAGCTACTTCCTGTGGTTGTATGATTGAAAAAAAAAAAAGAAAAACAGAAAGTTGTAAAAAAACAAAACAGAAAAAAAAAAACACAAAAAATGTGTGAAAGTTTCAGCAAAGGGAGAGATAAAGAAAACGTAAGATTTTTAAATGCATTTCTTTTTAATTTTTGCTTAATTGTTTTCAAATGAAAAAGAGGAAAAAATTGTGCTTGGTTTTGTAATATTATTTTTTTTTTTTTTTGTATTTTCTGATAAGACAATGTTGTCCTTCCAGCGTTACATGTTTTGACAATAGGGAATATTCAGAATGTAATTTTTTCCCCTCACTTTTTTTCATATGTTTTAGATTGTGTTTAATTTAGGAATTAAATAAGTAGATTTTTTAGCTTGAAATGGACTAAACTAATATAAAATGTAATTAACTGTATTAAAATATATAAAAGTTTCTGAAAATAAATTTAATTTTATTACTTTAATCTATTGTGCGATGAGTTTTTTCCAATATTAAAAGAATATATGAAATAAATAAAGGAAAAAATGGCAAACAAAGCAGATTCAATAAATAAATAAGTCCTTTGAAAGAAGGAATTAACAAACCTCTGCATTTTTCCTTAACAAACAATGATTGCTTAAATAGCTGCCGTCGCTTGATACGGTATTTTGATTGGGTAGACAGATTGAGAAAAATTGAGATCGGCGGCGAATAAATATTTGCTTTTGCATTGCAAAATGTGTCTTTACATCCGACATCAGTTATGGCGCAAAGTACATTAAGTCGCATTTCAAGATCGACTCACCTTTTACTATATAGATCGATTTAAGCCTATATGCCTTAATTGGCAATATTTGAGATATTTTGACAAAGTTTGGTTTGCTTATGTGATTTCTTTTTGTCTCGAAAACGAACTCTATTGAAAACAAATAAAAACAATATACCATTATATACCCTACACCATTCTACAGTTATTCACGTACCGACTTGATCGAAAAAGACGTCCGAAGCATTTTGAATAGCGTTCGTCCCTGGGTCAAAACACATCCGTATATCAATTTTCATCAAAACATCTCAAAAATTGCAGCCTGCAGATTGAACACAAGGAAACAAGGCAGATGGGTGGACAGACAAGCTTGGATCGATTCAGAAAATGATTCTGAACTGATCGGTATAATAAAAGATGGTTCCATCTCAAGTGCTTTTGCGTGTTGCATACATTCGCGCAAACTGAATACACATTTGGACCACAAGCGATATAGTATATAAAGAACTGGATCGGACCTTATTTTAAAAAAATTATTATACAAAAAAAATTTTTATTTTCCAAAATTTCACTACGAAAGTTACTATATACTAATATTTCCCAATAATAATACCAAATTAGGCCAGGTTTCCGATTCCCGTTCCATATATAACCATTTCTATAAAAAGCAAACTTTCGTTTTATGGATTTTAGTATGAAGTGATCAAAATTGGTTCATAATATTGTAGCAATTTGACACCAAAATTGATTGTGGCAAATGTGGATTAAGTTAGGCAATTTTTTGGACTTCACACCACGCGTGGGTGCTCACGAAGAGTCAACGCAGTCTAATTTTTGGTACTTTATGACAAAAAGGAGATGAAGAGTAATACGGTTTTTTATTTATTACGAAAATGAATTTTGTTTACGTTCTGGGCCTTGGATCTTACAAGGGCTCCCATGACTAGAGTCCCTTCACACAAAAATACACAACAATGTTTGCATATTTTTCTTACGAAAAAGAATGAAGAGTTAAAGTTATCGGTTAATCTTGCATAGTCATATAATGTTTTTATTAGTTTTGATGAAAGTGGCTTTAATCCCTAAGCTGTCTAGCGAAAATCGCAAAAAATGTATTATACATGAGAGAAAGTTGATAGAGGACATGTCGATAGGACGTGCGGACACGTTTAAATATTAGGTGTTTGCAAAAATTTTGATCACTTTTTCACTTGAAAAATTGTGACGACGTATATATTAATCAAAATATTTTCCACCTTTCTGACAACATGTCGATACAGTGTCGAAAGAACTTACATTGGTTGCAGACCCACGTGCCCGCCAAGCCATACTGCACCGATCTGAACAAGGGGTAATCAGCAGACGCCGCGTGTGGCGCCATTCGAGCTGCAACAGTGAATCCTGCACAAGTCTTGCAACAAGTGGCCAAAAAAAGAGCATGTTCAGTCAATTCGGGTCACCACTTTTAAACCGACAATTGGGATATGATGATGGAGCAGCATCGCCCTAAGCCCCTGAACGTGTTTGGTGGGCGTCGACAGCAGATTCCTTCAAATAAACAACAAGCGTAATGAATTTGGAAGAAGAACATTTTAGGCACTCCGTGATTAGCTGAATAAATCAATAATATTAAATGAAAAAATGTTGTTTTATTTAGCGGAAGGTCAAAATCATCCAATTCAACCGTTGTGTACATAGTGGCATTTTCCCATTTCTTTATCATATTTACGTGTAGAAAGTGCTGATCAAAACTTTTGCAAGCACCTAACCTAACACTTTTGGCGGTTTAGGATAACTATATGTTATGCACATGTCGAGAATTGTCATTTTTTATTGTCACATATTTAAGTGCTAACGACATTTGAAAAATGCTATGTATAGCTTCCGTTAGCTATAAAAGAAGATTTAAAGATTTAAGTATGATTTGAAGATTTTTAAACCATACTCGTTAGATCTCTTCATTGCACAGTTGAAGAGAGTGACAAGCTATATATTAACTTAAACTTAACATGACAAGACATCATTCATCGGTTAACCAACGAGCATTAAACATATATAAGTAAAAGATCGTTTATTTCGAGGCAAGCTATTACGATTCTTCAGTTTAAAGTGAGTTTTATATAAAAAGTTTTCAATATCTTTGAAGAAAATTGTGAGAAATGATTTTTCGTCCAATTAATGAAAATTACAAATTCTTATAAGAATAACATGATTAGCATGAACTCAGCATTAACGTATAAATCGACAAATCGATCCATAGCATAATGTAATATAAATGTGTCCAAAAGATCATAACGCGGAAGAGTATATATATGCTCGCGAGTGTTTAATGAGCGAAAAATTAATTTATTTTTGATTCGAAATTAATCTAATCTTGTGCGAAACTTCAGTAATAGTAAGCTACGTGTTATGTAAATTATGTAAAGGTTAAGTGTTCTTTATGATAACAACACACATCCATTGAACTAGTCGTCATTCCACAATTACTTTAACCCATCAAGTAGTTAATGCTTTCCCATCAAGTCTGATGATCGTATTACAGGCATCAAGTTATTGCTGCAGGACAGATTACAGTTTCCTCAATTCTCTCGGAGTACAGTGGAAATTATTTTATTTCATCAAAGAGCGAGTCTTCTCTGTTTGCAAGTGTGAAAGTGCTTTAAGCCAAGAAACCTACAATTCGCAAAAGCCTATACAGTTATGTCAAAAGCAATCCTTTCGAACTTGAGATTAGTTCTACGATAGCAAAAGCAAACGCTTCAATTTCATTCTTCAACTTCTATGCTAAGAAGTCGGCGCGACTTGCATAAGCACTTAAAATAGAAGCTCTACCTTTTAATGATATGTACTTGTTGTTTGGTCCAAGGATGAAAATCAATGAAAATGGATTGGATCGGAGCATTTCGATGAGCACTCCTCATTTAAAATCCTACTCTCGACAAAGATTTCTGCGTACGCATTAAATTTAGAAAATTTTGATGAAATGAGGCGATTTTTGGAACCCTTCCCTCCCATACAATCATTCATGCAAACAAATCAGGCTTTATATGGCAACAAAATCTGATATTTATTAATTTTTTTCAATTCGCATATATCGCATTCAATGCGATATGTTTGGACTACGTAGGTCTATGTTTCGGGCTCCGTTCTATATAAGGGGTAAAACGAGAAGTAAATCTTGTATGTATGAAGAAGACAATACTTTATATATTTTAGGGCTCCGATAAGTGAAGAAATATTTTGCCCGACTATAACGTTTTCATTTTTTTTTTTCCTTTTCTCTTTTAATTCTGCCTGGTTCCAGAACTTTATCTTTAGGATTTTTTTTTTTTTGACTATTTAGTTTATAAGCACTTGAAAGCGCGCACCATTATGAGCAGCAAACGTTCTCAATTTTTCTAAGCTTGGGCAATCCTTCTAATTTCTGGAATGGAATATTTTCTTGATGTTTTTTAATGAACTGAAACACTCATTAGTTAGATCGTAGAAAATGCTAAGCAGAAGTTAAAATGGGTCATACGCGTTCAGATCTGTCATCTAAGAGACTGCAAAATAGTAAAGTGAAACACGCGTGGGATCGAGCATTATCGTGGTGTTGCTGTTTGTATCATTCACCATAATATCTTAAACACAGTGGATTCCATCGATGGCAAAAAAAAATAACCACTTTGGAGGCATTCGGGGTTTAGATAGGCATATGTTAATTATACAATAGTTTATCCAACTAAAATAGTTAAAGAAAATTCCATTTATTTCATTCGTCGAAGGCAATGCAGAATTACTTATTATGCTTTAGAACAGTTGATTGCGCCTTAAAGAGAACGAAAAAAAAAAATCAATGTAAATAGATTTAATAAAAATAGTTAATGCATAAAACTACTTTGTTTTAGAAAGAAAAAAAAATGCTATCAATGTAAACTGTAAAATATTATCTTTGTTTTTTTTTTTTATGACTTGAAAAACCCATTTTGTGCTCGCACAACAAACGTTAACTTTTAAATTATGCTTAATTACATGATAAGTACAATAGGTAGCCGGAAAAACAATTTGATCATCTTTAGCGAAACCTGTTTGTATACATATTGATAAATTGGCACACACACACACACACACACAGTCACACGGCAAACAGTTAAAGAGTTATAGCATGTCTCAGAATTTTAATTGTTGTTGTACTACCGCGCCGACATCTTTTAACGACTTTAAATTTTCAATGATTTATTGTTAATATGAAGAAATCTATACATGAAGCAAGATTTTTTTTTTCTTTTTTTGCCCTACGATACTTGTGGCGTAAGGGTGTATAAGATTTATGCGGGGAGTATGTAACATCCAGAAGAACTGAAACTAGTGCCAGTTGGCATAACGATGCCAATAGATTTGTGTGAAAAGTATAATTTTTAGTACTTTATGACCGAAATTAAAATGATTTTCGTCAGAAAAGTCAATTTTTTTACATGTCCACCAAATCAGTTTATAGTTTTCACCTGATGCCATATAAGGATTCCATGAACAGTATGCCTTTCGGTATTTGTTCACGAAAACAATTGAAGAATTGTATTCAGCGAAATCAACTGACGTAAAGTGTTTAATTGTCTACCTTGCTTGACTAAAATATTTTTAAGTAATAAATTATTAAATTAGGTTCAGTCATAAAATATAAATTACCTTAGCCATAATATCTTATAGAAAAATTCTCAATTTTGTATGATATATAATTTTATTATACAATTTTCTTTTAACTTACAATGACTTGCTGAGGTATTTATTGCTAGACCTTGTCACCACATGTTTAACATTTTGCTAATTAGCGTCTAACCAATCGAAAAACAATACAAGACCAGACCAAGACAAGTCAGTCTGTTATGTTTGCACTTGAGCTAATTTCCAACCTTATGTTTTAAGTTATGTAAATATAACAGAGCCATAAAGTCAACCACACAAGCATATAATGATTTATAACAATAACTGCTTCCTATATTTTTGCATTTTTGTTTATGTTAATATGTTTGATTAAAAAAAAAAAAAAATTAAAAGTGTATTTTTACGGCCACAGTAGACAAAAAATGTAGAGAAACTTGCAAAAATTCGACAATTCAAAGAATATTTTATTAAAAGAGGCGAAACGAAATTGTAATAAAAGGTGATAGTTTTTTAGTTAATTGTCGTTAGCCAACAATGGCTAAAATGCTGCGAACATGTACATTATTTTCAAATTTAAACCGAAATTTTCAAATATCAAAGACGCTTTTTTCTTTGGACATTGTTTCGTGGGAGAGTCTTCAATTTTCTTGCGCGCTTCCTAACATATACGTGACCATATATTGTTAAAAGAGTTTCATTGTCGCATGTCTATTATCTGGGAACGAATTTTTGTGTTCCTTTTACTTACCACAAGATAATGATAAGATGCGCGAGGGTAAAATCATGACGGCTTCATTGAACTTGCGCGATTTTCAAACATTTCTTTATATTGAATTTATTTAATAAATTACTTTTTACATGATTTTCTTACATTTTCGTTACACTTTTTTACTTAATTTTCCTTATATTGTTTATATAGTCATGTAAAGAAAAGCTTCTTTTAATTGTTATTAAATTACAAGCGAGAATCAACTAGACAAACATTTCGCAATAACTAAAAGAATAAAAAGAACACTAAAACAGTGTTGGAAAAAGTTTCAAAAATGTTAAAATAATTATAGCATAATTGGGCAAACCGAAAATTTATCTCTTAATATTTACGTTGATCAACACTGTATCGAATCGTGTACTTGTACATTAAAAGAATAACATTTACAGTAATGAAAACTAAAAAAAAAAACACTTGTTTGAAATGTTCGCATAATATATTTTATTTCATTTTACATTTATTTGAATTAGAAAAAAGTTTTGGAGGTAGAGCAACATAAGGCATGTATATGAATATATGTGTATTAGTTTTTTCCGAGCCTATTTTAATAAATTGCCTTTAAAGAAGCAAGCTAGCAGCGAATGCAAAGAAATATAATCTAGCCGAATAAAACGTCTTGCTTATTATAACCGTTTATTAAGCGTACACTAAGTTTGTGCGAATGTATACAACAGCCAGAAGGGATTCAGATAGACTTATCTTTTATCGTACCGACCGATTCAGATCAGTCATTCAGAATTAATAAATTTGTCTGTTCGTCTGTCTATCTTGTTTTTTTTTTTTTGTGTTCAATCTACCGTTCGCAATTGTTGGAAATATTTTTATGAAATTTAGTTCATGGACTTGTTTTAGCCCAAGAACGGACCTTATCGTCATACAAAGCGTTATTTCGGCAAATTGTTACATGAAACGAAATGATGTAGATTATTTAATGGTGGGACACAACCCACTACGGTGCGTTCACTTGTTATAAAGTGATAAAATGTCTCTATTTACATTATTTTTTCAGATTGCTTCCTATTAAATATGAATGGAGTTACCGACCACAATGCAAACGAATTTTCAAAACAATTACTTAAAGTAGCTGAGAACGAGTTACATGAAAATGAAAGCACGCGCGAACAGAGTTTGCAGCAATTACGTAATTGGTTAGCGAAAAATATGGATATACTTAATATGCGTTGCGATGATGGATTCTTGTTACGCTTCCTAAGAGCAAAAAAGTTCAACGTACCGCTAGCTCAGCAAAGCATACTCAAATATTTAAACATAAAGCGTACGTTTCCACACCTCAGCACGCAATTAGATTTACTAGATGCCAAGTTAAATGACATAATCTCGAGCGGTTATATATTTGCTACACCGAAACGTGATAAAAATGGTCGGCGTGTTGTTATTGTAAACGCTAAAGGTTTCAATGCCAAATTGTATGGAAGTAGCGAACAGGCGAAAGTTCATTTTCTTACTTATGAATTTCTAATGGAAGATCCTCTTACGCAGATGGTAGGCGTAACGCATATTGGAAATTTCTCGGGTGTTACAACGCATCATATAACTAATTGGAAACCGGTTGAATTTGCTCGCGTCTTTAAATGGGGCGAACAATCGCTGCCTATGCGCCATAAGGAAATTCATCTCATTAATTTACCATCGGGCCTAAAGTGGCTGGTAGAGTTCGCTAAAACGCGTGTAAGCTTAAAAATTAGAAAACGTCTTACCGTACATAGCAACGCCGAAGAACTTTGCAAGGCTATAGATCCCGAATGCTTACCGCAAGAATTGGGCGGCCGGATGTCCACTGAGGAAATGTTGAATCTCTGGAAATGCGAATTACTCGAGAAACGTGAGACTATTTTAAAATTAGATGAGATAACCTTATTAACCGATTGCGGCATACAGTGCAAAAAATCGGCAAAATTGAAGAACGTAGCGCATTTCTTAAAACATTACGAATGCCTGGAGGGAAGTTTTCGTAAATTAGAAATTGATTAAGTTATATAATAAATGATAAGAAATGATTTATGGTTTCTTATTTTACTGTTTTTTGCTTTTTTCTCTTTAATTCCTTTCAATTTTATTTATAAATTTTGAATAAACTCTCGATTTTTCACAGAAAATAATAACGGAATTTATTTCATCTACATATCGAATTTTGAATTGAGTTTTTCGTCTCTCTCTCTCTCTTTCTCGTTAAATAAAGAAAATATTCTCAAATTCTGACCATTTCATAATTTCTGCGAATAATTTTTCGCCCTCGTGGCGTGATGATTGTTTTTTTTGTTGTTGCGTAATATTTCGTAAACCATATATACGATATTTTTCATGGATTTTATGACGTTTCAGAGACTCTTTAATTAACGAACGTATTGTCGTCAATAATTTGGCATTAGGCATTGCATAGGTGAAATCGCCTACATATATATATATACATATATATATATAAAGAAATTTAAAAGAAATTTTAAAAACTTCTTTTTCCAAAATACCTATTAATCCAATTAACAGTGAGTCCTTTTGTGAGACCCCAGTCATACCATTCGCATATTCCCAACCACGCACCTCATACGTTTGCCCATCGCCGCCTATTAGGAAATTGTAGGGTAACTCTAAACCTTCGCTATTATAGTTCAACTAAAAGTTTTAAAAATAAAATAAAAAATAAAAACTATTAAGATTTTATAATGGGTAACGTTTTTTTTTTGTCCGCGTTACCTGCATTTCCCGTAGAATTTCTAGGCAGCTCTTCGGTGTAAAGCAATTCTCACCACCCGTCTGCATAAGTAGGATTTTGGTAATGTTCTTGTAATTACTACGATTTTCGCTTGTTACTTGCATTTTGCTCCATATATCGTGACTGATCAAGTCGAGGGAAAACGTTACAGCTGGCAAACGGGCTGAAGGTCAGAACAACAACAATAACAACAACACCTTTATACAATAAAATAGATTTAAAAAAATTATATTCCATTTAGGGTGTTTCTCATAGAGACGGACAGCAGATAAACCCCTCAGACCAATATATTATAATGTTAAGCCTTTTGCTTGCGAATAACAGGCGTTTCAGTGTCGGCGTGAAGTTAGCCCACTGTACGCAGCCCAAATTTTTGTCTTTGCTAAAAGCTGAGCTACCTTCACGCTCGCGTGGCTCGTGTCCATGCTACGTCAATTCATAATTGAACGATATTGAATAAATAACAAAATGATGAGAAAAATCAAACAAAAATAAAAAATACAAACACAAATAAAAAAGTAAATCATACTTGACGGTATAAAAAATTAAAAAAAAAAAAATTTATTCCTACTATTTACCATGTAGCGCATGTATACTGCATGTATGCGTCTTATGAAAAATTTTAACGAATTTATTCAAGTGTCGATTTTTGATATGTTTTAAGAGCCGCTAACATCTATCAGAAAAATCTAATTTCACTACTATGTGTCCTGAGTCTATCACCCAGAGAAGCAATGATTGAATGACGAGACAATAACATACATCGTAAGCTATCTGTTGGCAAAAAATGAAAGTTCTGGTAACTAACAATACGCCAGTTTTCGGACAAGAATTGGCCCATGATATATAGAAAAGGGAGGAGCATTAGATTAATGTGCTAGTTTTTGGACAAAAATTTTTACATATGTAGAAAAGGGCTGAATATTGGATTAGCATGCTAGTTTTCGGACAACAATTTTTCAGTCGTATATATCAAAGGGGGACTATTGGGCCAATATGGTAATTTTTGGCAAAAGCTTTAACATGATATGTAACAGAGGGGAGAGTATTGGACCGATATGCCAATTTTCGGACAAAAATATTTCCATGGCATAAAGCAAAGAGCGGAATGATATGTAGCAGAGGGGAGAGTATTGGACCGATATGCCAATTTTCGGAAAAAAATGTTTCCATGGTATAAAGCAAAGAGGGGAATGATATGTAGCAGAGAGGAGAGTATTGGACGGATATGCCAATTTTCGGATAAAAATTTTTCCATGGTATAAAGCAAAGAGGGGAATGATATGTAGCAGAGGGGAGAGTATTGGACCGATATGCCAATTTTCGGACAAAAATGTTTCCATGGTNAATTTTCGGACAAAAATGTTTCCATGGTATAAAGCAAAGAGGGGAATGATATGTAGCAGAGGGGAGAGTATTGGACCGATATGCCAATTTTCGGAAAAAAATGTTTCCATGGTATAAAGCAAAGAGGGGAATATTGAACTAATACGCTGGGTTTTGGATCAAGGGTGTGTAAAATGAACTTGTCTCTCCTTCTTGTTGTTGTTGCTTTTTTTTATTATTTTTATTATTATTATTATCATTTTTTTTTTTTTTGGTTAAATTGTGAGTAATCACTCATAGGATGTTCCCTATCCGTGTAAAAACGGTGGTGAGAAGAAAGAAACGAGGAGGGAGAAAAAGATGGAAAGGTGGGGAGCGCAGTTTAGTGGCTTGTGTGCCCAATTCGTAAGTGCTATGCTCTTGCCAACTGCTTTGAATCCGCGAACGCTGAATTTTGATATTTGAGACAATAACGTGCGATTTTACAAAATAAAAGTTCGTATAAAGAGGATATCATTCTTTTAAAGCTTACATTCAATTATCAGCAGATATATGGCCAGTGCCACACTAGTCAACAGTAAAAGGATAAAGGCCACCAAACGTAATTCCCAATGAAAAGGTTCAACAATGTGCCTGGCATCAGGTACGGTACTAATCAATGTCGCAGTGGTAGCATTATCATCTAACGAATTAAACGACGTCAACAGCCTATCGTTATATAGGTCATCGTCATATTCGCACTCATCGAATGCAGCAACGCTACGACAATGATTCATCAATAAAGGTGTTCTCTCATCAATTTCGATCCTTATATTTACCGGCGAAATAAGATTATCATCTAATGAACCGTATGACCGACCATGTTGTATGTCTGGCAAGAAAAGATAATGAAAGAAAAAGTGTTGTAATAACATCTAGAAGAAATACATCGGGATACCTACAAAACGTGCGCATCAATTTTTGATTAATTCAAAAATGTAAGAAAAATTTACCCATTTCGGCCTGTTCGCCTGCCTATAT
>KK502442.1:164609-213181 GCA_000688735.1 Glossina austeni
TTTAATACTTTACTTAATAATAGATTAAATTGTTTCTAAGAATAATAGCAATTAGGAGATTTAGTCCATACACTTATATATATATATATATTATATGTATATATATATATATATATATATATATATATATATATATACATATATACATGTGTGTATATACAGACGATATCCGATAACTAAGATTACATGCACCGTTTAAATCGAAAAAAGGCATATTCGAACTGATCTCGCATTCCCGGACTTGTGTACTTCATTTCATTTGATTGGAAAATTGGGGAGCAAAAAAAGAAAAAGCAATCCATTCACAGAATTTGCCAGGATTTTGTAAGGTGATTGATTGCGCAATCTGAAATCCTTGAGTTTCATTTGAATGAACATGAATCGCTTTTCTTATTTTCAAATTTAGCCTACAAGGAGGAATCATCGGGAAATCTTTATCCGCAAATGGATATACGAAAAAACATAAACAATTTTAGATTTTTCTACTCGATCTAGTGTATATAGATATAATATATCGAATAATGAATTTAAGTGAATAACTGAGTAAAATAAAAAATGAAAATTAAGAGAAATTGAGAAAATAACTCATCCGATTCGATTATGCCCGAGTATATCAATCATTATCGGCTAATGAATGTAAAATGAATTTTGAATACTTTATGTAACGTCTCGATCAACTGCCTGATTGAACATTTATCCAAGGCAGAAATATTTAAAGTAAGAAAAGCCCCGACCGATCGATCTATTAAGGAACTTTTAATTAATACATGAATTCTTCACATGATAAATTTAAATTAAGTTCAAGAGTAAAGAAATGCTATCAAATCCGCTTCACGAAAGTGTTGACAGCGCACGTTCGATGCTATCTTCAATTTTTATGATCATTTCGTATTTTTACTAAAAGACAAATTGGAAGATAGCGTAGTACTAGCAATGAAAATTTGACTATGACTCGATGAGAAAGTAAGAAGAAACATTGCATGATAATGAATATGAACAGTCGGCGATAGCCTGACCTAAAATAATAATGCTCGTCTACTGAGAAATAAAAACAATAAAAAAAACGCTCTATTTTTGAAAATAAACAAAAACTTGAAGATTTGTAGAGAAAGGAAAATATTATTTAAGGAAAAGCATATATATATATATATAGATATAATACGCAAAGTGAGTGCAGCTTTTAGAAATCAGAGAAGCTTTTTGAAGGCATCCTGGAGAGGAGATCTTTTGCAACCTAAAGGCGAGACAAGCTGCCTTTATGTAATTAACTCTAGACGGTTGCTTTATATAATATAAGCCTAGACGATAATATGGTTATCTGGTGAAGAAGCTTCGCCTCCTCAATACTTCAATCAAGTTCAGGCAACTTGATCGAAGAACATATCCTACGATTGTATTTTTGTAGGAAAACGAAGGCGATTGTTTACCCAATACTATGTGAATGATGTTTAATATCTTGGCTTGGTCTCGCCTATATGTAGATATAAATCTTAGTAAATGTGACGTTCTCGAAAGCGCTGCTTTACGTACATGGTTCGGCTTCTCACCATAAAAGAGAAGTTATACATGACCGCAAAAACCGGGAATATCGGGGACCAGATCTATCGAAGAATATTTATTGTTACCGTTACATTAACATTAGTATGATTGTTTTTAGTTTTTATTTATCTATGTATATATATACCTTCAAAGAATACATATGTTTATATACCTTTAAAGTATATATATATATACATATATATATATATATGTACTAATGAAGTATATAAATAAACTTTGTGCCGCTTTCACGACAATGGTTTGCATAAATTTCTAGTTTCGTTACAAAGAATGGGTGAAAGCAAGAGTAAAAAAAAAAATTCAGAAAATTACTAAATAATATAACCTGAGAATGTATTAAAAGAGAAACGAAAACAAAAAAAGGAGGAAAAAAGTATTATCCACTAAAGCCGCTTTAAAGCTCAGCAATATGAAATAATTCTATGACTTGCTTATTGTTATCTTCATTGGCATCATCAGCATCATCATCATCATCATCATTATCATCATCATCTTCCTGTAAAATAGGAGGGAAAAAGACGACTTACGTAGAACAAAGCTTTAAAGTCATTGAAATTTAGTTGATGCCTTACCACAAAACCAAAGCTATTATTGTGCGTATATTGTTTATCGTCACCGAAGACTGGTCGCTTAATATTATCCTGTTCCATATTATCTATAACCATTTCTTCATCTTGTTCTTGATCTACTTCAGTATGCTCGTCAATGCCATCGTCCGCATCATCGTGCATTACTTTTATAACAACAACGTTCTGTCCGTCGTTTACTTGCAGATCGATGAATTTATCATTATTTTTTAAAACCGACGATTGCTTTGCTTGTTGCTGTTGGTCACCTTTGGTAGCATTTTCAATTTTAATAATTGGCTTTTGGTCTAATAATGTTTCATCTGCTTCGAAATCGTCATATATCGAGTACTGAATTTCGCCTTGTTGTTCATCATCTTCCGGATACAACATGTACTCATCCGAAGTTATTTCTTGTTCGACAGTGGCTTTTGTGTCAATTATGTCCGTTGATAATTGTTCACCATCGGACAGATCGTCTGTGGAATATTGTATAACGGTTCCGTCTGGTTTTAATCGATTCATACGACCCAGCTTCAATTTCAGTTTTTCGCTTTCGTGCCTTGAAAAAGGATCATGTACTTCCATATGACGCATCAAGTTGCCTTTGAAGGAAAATGACCGATTGCAATGTGGACAAACGTGCACTTTCTCCCGCGTTGATGGTGGCTTGTATTCGTCATTGTGATATAGATTTACATGACGGTTAAGTAGTTGCTTTTGACGAAAAGCTACTTCACAGATTTCGCAAACGAAAGGCTTTTCATCGGTGTGTATCAACATATGAGAATCCAAATGTCGTTGAGTAATCGAAGCGTAAGGACAAAGTTTGCAACTACAATTAAAAACAAATTGACTTTTTCTTTTTCGTTGAATTTTGCATATATATATATATATATATGCTATACATACCGAAAGCATTTTTCGCCCTCGTGCGTCTTAATATGCACTTTGTAACTGTAACGATCTGGTAATTCTTTACCACAGCGATTACATGGCCACGTTTTGTCAGAGCTGTGTAATTTTTGCATATGCAAGCGCAGATCAGTCTTGCGACCACAAGTAGTCGGACACATAGGACATTGAAAAACGGGCTTCTCATTAACTGAATGAATCAGTCGATGATACTTGAGAGAATTTGATTGTGTGAAACGAGCATTGCATATATCGCATTCATATGGCTTTTCGCCGGTGTGGGTGCGCAAATGGCGCTTTAATTTGAAGGAATCCGGTGAGGCATATGTACAGTGCGGACATTGATAAGGACGCTCTCCGGTATGGCATCGCATGTGACGTTTAAGCTTACTCATTTCCACACTCGAGTAGTCGCATTCAGTGCATTTATGAGGCTTAACACCTGTGTGACGGTATCGTACGTGCCGAACTAGTTCTCCCGATGTAGTAAAAGCTTTATCGCAATACGTACATCCGTGAGGTTTTTTGCCCAAATGAAAATTGACATGATTAACTAATGACGCACTAGTTTTGAAGCCTTTTTCACATATTGAACATTTGTAAGGACGATCGTCTGAATGAGATTTCATATGACGTGACATTAGGAATTTTTTGTTAGTAGTATAAGTACAATGAGTGCATTTATATAAATCAGCATTAGCAGCGGCATCCAAAGGTTTGAGAAAAGCCTCAGTTGTTGGTACTTCAATCGACTTGTTTTTGCCATCAGCATTTTTTGAATCTTCTATTTCATTCTCGTCAAAGTCATAGATTTCTTCCTTTTTAGTAGTCTTCTCGCGCGCTTTACTAACATTACTTGTGACCCTCTTTACAGTATTCGCCGCTGTGATAACTTCATCAGTCAAAACCTCCACGGCATTATTTTTACGTTTTGCCTTCGACGAACTTCGAGGGGAGCTATTTTCTTGCGACTTTGCTATGTTCTTGCATTTCTTCTCAACGTGTTCTGTTAACAAGTATTCCATATTCGTTTCAAATTTACAATCGTTACATTTATAAATATTTGCCGCACTTAAACTGTAAGCGGACTCTGTCATTGTCGTTTGTGGTTTGACTAAGATTGAAGACAACATTTCCGCGTTAGTTTCTTCGTCGGCAATAGCACTGGTGCGATCTAGTTCATATAACTGTTCATCGTTATTGTCAATGATAGTTTGAGATTGATTAAAGGTATCATCATTTGTTGCTTCCAAAGTGTCTAATTGAAGACTTGATTCCTCCAGAATAGTAGTTTCGGCGGTAGTGTCCCCTGTAAACAATAATTTATAATCAGTAAGTTCGTATGCTTTTATTTAATTAATAAAAGAATTAAAAATTATAGGCGAACTTATATTGAAGTTTATATACATTTTTCATGTTTTTGGATTTTTTTGCCTCTTTGGATATCGCTCTTATGTGATTATTAACATCTATAACGTGAGAGATTAATCATAATAGGTATGTGGTGAGTTGAAACCTTTCATTTCAAATTAGGCGTTACCTAATATTCCAAGAAAAAGCGGACGAACATGGGCAACCTCAGGCTATTGCAATGATATTGAGAAGACAAATAAATCTTCATCCTAAACACGTGTTAATGATCACAAAATGCATGCATCACTTTTTAACTTACTAGAGCTTTTTGGTTTAATGCGTAGATTTGTAGTACTGACCACGGTAGCGCTTTTAGTTGCAATAACCTTCGTAGAATTATCCATTTTAATGGGTTTCACTTCTACGGTGCCTTTCGAAGATTGAAAATAATAGTTGCCGTCAGCGTCGACGATTATGGTGCCAGTACCATCTTTACCGTCAGCATTATTGTCGGCACTGGGATGTTTTGTTACCGCCTCAACATCGGCCAAAGCTTCAACTGCTTCTGTGGTTAAAACTACGCTTTCGCTATCGTAATCTTCCATATCCTGATTCAAATATTGAATGTAGGCCTGCAATTGGCGATCTTTTCCTTCTTCCATATTCACTAAAAAAAACCAAGTTTAAATTTGAACTTTTGTTAACTAAACATCTGGACAGACACAATCAGTGACTTCTACTAGATGTCGTCAGTTAGTAGGCGACACCCTGCGGGTAATCAATACCTCGCCAATTTCACTTGCACACACATACTGGATACGGTAATATTATTGAACTAATTACCTTTGGCTTTGATTTTATATTCTATAGTACAAAGATTGTTGCTGTTTTATTTCAGTTATTTATATTTTATTATCATTTTCCAAAGAAACATTAAATTTTCTCTACACTTTGTGAATTTTCCGTCAGAGCCTACTTGAATGCATATATTTCCTTTCCTAGCTATTTCTCGCTGCCATTTCACGACTGTACACAGAATTACACAAACAATGGATAATAAATAGCTCTTAATACAAGATGGCGCATACACGAATCGCACTCACAATCTAATACAACTCTGTGAACGGGTAATTGCGCGGATAGTCTATATGCATTTATTTAAAGATTTAAAGGCTCTTTCATTCTCATTAAAATTACATTCAAGAATTTCATTTAATGTCGAGCGTAAAATGTGCTTTGTTTTTTTCACAAATAGAAAGCAACAACGGGATATACCCTAGAACGGGAAAATAATTTCTAGGAAATTAAGTAAAATTAATGAAAATCTGATGACCGCCATTTACCAGGTGTCCTCGACAACTTCAACAAAAAATTACTAACAGAGTTGTTTGTGCGTAGACAAAGTGATTTGTTTTATACTTTTCGAAATTTAATTTCGGATTTTGTTTTGAGTTGAATTACCGCAGTTTCTTTGTTTTAATTTAAGTAATAATTAATAAATGACTGAATATAGGAAGGGGGATATAACACATGCATAATCTTTTTGTCTTCTTATTTATTTATATATATATTTTTCGTTTTTTGAGATATGGAGTACAAATGAACTATATATCCAATGAGCACATGTCCAATATGTCCAGATTGGCAATTAAAGACCATCTGCAAATTGTGATGCCCGTAGATATAATGAAAAAACATCTGTGCTATCAGCTGTTACGTCAGCATTTCGGTCACAAAATAATAATAAAGTGCTTGGTTGGTAAAAGATCGCAAAGAAATGTTGACTCCTCTACCACGGGCACCTTTAAGAAATGTAAAAAAATTCCAAAAATGCAACAAAAAATCACGGCCAGCTTTAAATTCCTTTAATAGCTTTATGTGTTAAATATTCGAGTTGACCTTAGCTAACGTATTTTGCGAAATTACTAGCGATCGTGAAATTGACTGAATTTGTGGCTTCGCTTGGGTTGATCCATTAACGGAAGTTCTCATAAGCACTCGACACTCGAGCATTATCGACTCAAGTTTTAGTCATTCCGTGTTGTTTCGATTTAATTTAATGGACGGGGTTTTAATTGCCGAATAATCGTATAATCCTTAGACTTTTTAGTTCACAATTTTGCATGATCTGCGAAAAACTCTAGTGCAATAAAATATATAGAATCTACTAATGATTCCATCTTTAAAGAAGAATAAATTATAAGCAATTGAAAATATTTGAAAACCGCTCAAATGCTTACATTAGCTTGTAGCACAAGGCTTCTTTTCTCTCATTTTAATTTGAATCCAGTCTAGGTTTGAACCTTAAAATTTCCCGGGAAATGTGCTGATTTTAAAAAAACTAGTAGGTTTATTATTTCCTTGAGTTCGCTTTAGGTGTACCTATTTGACCAGAAATAGAACAGAACTAGAATTCTAGGCAGATGAGATAAGGCACGGGCTTCTGTTTCTAAGGAAAGAAAATTTGAAAGAAATATTTTCTAAACATTCCCGCTTACCAGAGCCGGTATAGAGGATACTGCGTACTCCCACCACACAAATGCTCATAAGCGCACATAACAAATACGTGGATAATTGTACACATAATACTTCTACCTTACGTAGTAGGCTTCTTTGGCATTGAAAGCTGTAAAAATACACGCAAAGGCATTAATATCGCTATGCGATTTGACCTAAACAAATAAAATTGGAAGAATCGTGTTGTGTTCTGACAGAAGAAGAAAGGGAATACGTCTGAAACGTTCGAAATCCTGTAGACATCAGTCCACGAATTGTTGATTTGTTGCATACGGTTTATTTCAGCTGAATGTAGACTTCTTCTTACCCTCGTATATATATATGTTCCTATATGGATTGTGATATCAAAGATATTTAACTGACGATCGCAGTATATGGCACTCATAAATAACTTTCGTCTTTTGATCAGACATTTATTTTGTTTTCATTGAATAACACAATTATATTAATTTAACAGTTGACTGTGAGGTCTTCAACCTTTTTCTTATACCTCTTGGTGATGAACGTGGATTTTTCTCCAGTATTACCTTTAAAAGGTTGTCGGCAAAAGTCAGAAGGACGTCCTGTCTTTTAAGGTCGTCTCCCCAAAACGGAATTTTATAAATCAGTTTCTAACTGCCCGATCAGTTATCAGTCCTTTACCATATATGCGGCATATTTTTTCCGCTGTCGTCTTAGCGCTATTGTCTTGTAAGTTCCCAATGCTACGGGCTATGTAAGGCGATGCTACTCCATCATATCCCAATTGTCGATTTAAAACTGGCGACCCGAGTTGACTGAAATTACTCTTTTTTGGCCACTTGTTGGAAGAGTTGTTTAGGATTCACTGTTGCAGCTCGAATGGGAAGTTCTGACACACGGGGCGTCTGTTGATTACCACTTGTTCAGATCGGTGCAGTGTGGCTTGGCTGGCACGCAGGTCCGCAAAGTTGGAAAAGTGAGCAAATGGGTTGGTGAGTGGATCGCTGCCTAACCAACATAAGTTCTTTCGACACGGTATCGACATGTTGCCAGAGAGGTGCGAAAAAGTTGTATGAATGATGGAAAATATCTTGATTAAGATACATTGCACCAAATTTTCCATAATAAATGCCTTTTTCAAGTGATCAACATTTTTGCAAACACCTAATAATAATATGAATAAATATTTATAAATGAAATTTATCCCCCAAAGTTGAGAATGCAAGCGCGGCCTAATTGTGTTTTCAGCCTTATATCTTCCCCTTATATATATGTATATATATATGTAAATCAAAATTTCAAATCGTATAATGCAAAAAGAAAGCGTGAAAATGAAATTTGATAAATAACTTTTAAATTTGAAATAAATGTATTTTTATTCTCTCTTCTATTTATTTTCGTGTATTCGTTTTTATAGAAAAGAAACGTATGACTTAATAATCCCCAGCAATGTTTAGTACAAGGTTAAGCAACTCTTCATGTTTGGATTGTCTGAAAATTTCTATGTGTGTGTATTTATTACTTTGACTGCATTCAACTTAAATTTCAATGCTTAATATTCTTTGCGTTTTCTGTCATATTTCCGCGCGTTAAGAGAAAAAGGAAGAAAATTGCAAAAAGTCATTTGGCGTTTAAAAGTTTCTTTAAGACAATTACACAAAAATAAGCGGAAAAATATTTGTAATTTTTTTTTTTTTTTTTTGTTCATAGCATAATACTGCAATAGAATCGCAAAAAAAGTGCTGTTTTCAATAAATTTGGTAAGAACGTGAATGAAGTCTATCTGATTGTCAAATGCATAAATGTTTTTTTTTTTTTTTTTTTTTTAAATTAATTTTTAGGCTTTATTTTAAGTTGGTCGCATATATTTGAGAATATAAATCAAAATGTCACGCTTAGGGGAGCGTAGGAAAGCAACTAGCACTAATAATGCCGGCGAAAATGATGAACCTAAGCGCAAAATGCAACGCGTGGTTTTTCAATTGCCATTACCCGAAAGACCACGTGTAACGGGTCGAGTGTTGGTATGTGGACAAGGTGACATGGGGCAATTAGGATTGGGGGACGATTCATCCAAATTTGAACGAAAGCGTCCCACAATGGTGGAAAAGGTGCTAAATGTAGTCGATGTCACAGCTGGCGGTATGCATAATCTCCTTCTTACTCTGGAAGGTCAGGTATATTCATTTGGTTGCAATGACGAGGGAGCTTTGGGTCGTGATAGCAGCGAAGAGGGCTCCGAATTTGTACCCCACGTAATTGATTTACCAAATAAGGTTTTGAAAATCTCGGCGGGTGATTCGCATTCCGCTTGCTTATTGGAAGATGGACGTGTATTTGCGTGGGGATCATTTCGTGATTCTCACGGCAACATGGGTTTGACTTTAGAGGGCAATAAGCGTTTGCCTATTGATGTCTTACCAGGAACAATTTGTTGTGACATTGCCTCTGGGGCAGATCATTTGGTTATATTGAGTTGCGCTGGTAAAGTATATACAATTGGTTGTGGAGAACAAGGTCAGTTAGGCCGAGTGTCTCTAAGAAGTGCGTCAGGGGAAGGAAGGCGTGGTAAAACCGAACTATTAAAACCTGGTCAAGTCGTAATAAAGTATGCTAAATTTATCGAAGCAATTTGGGCGACTACTTATTGCACTTTTTTAAAAGAACCTTCGAGTGGTAATATCTGGGCTTTTGGTTTAAATAATTACAAGCAACTGGCCTACCCTAAGGACATGTCGCCCGTTATCAGTCCAATAAGTATGAACTTGGATCGTGTTCTGCAAATAGCCGGTGGACAACATCATACTATGCTGCTGAAGTATGGCGGTACTGTTGAAGTCGTAGGTCGCAAAGACTACGGTCGTTTAGGTTTAGGACCCGTTAAGGAGGATGTCATTAAATTGACACCTATATCAGCCCTGGCAAGAAAAGGCATCGTTCAAATTTCCTGCGGTGAAGCGCAATCATTTGCGTTGACAAATGATGGCAAATTGTATGCCTGGGGTATGGGATCTAATCATCAATTGGGCACAGGATCTGAGGAAGATGCCCTTGTGCCTACTTTAATTGAAAGCAAGCAAGCTGAAGGTAAACGAATAATAAAAGTTTCCAGCGGCGGCCAACATACTATATTCCTAGCCGAAGATGAAATTCAGTTTGATAATGCACCGACTGCTAAACCTGGAGTTAATAAAAAAACCAATGACGTCGCTGTAAAGAAAATCAAAGATGCTAAAAATTCTAAACGCACTGCGAAAAAAGGCGAAGAAAATAATTCGACAGACAGAGCAGCTGAAGAGATGCCTACAAGTAGTAATAAATCTTTAACAGAAGGTCAAAAGAAAGCCATTATACCAGAAGAGGAATCTCCAGCAGATAACGTACCCCCGCCGGTGAAGAGAGGACGCACAAAAAGGAAGACGTAATTCTCAGTTATCTGAAAAAATGCGTACATTTTAATTATAATGAAAAGACGAAATTGAAAACATTTGATTTCGATGAGCTTTAATGAAAAACTCACAATTCTTTTTACATTTTAATGCTTTGTTCCCATTCTTTATGTTTACTTTTGTTTCTTTAAAAAACTTAAATATTTGTATTACTATAATAACTATAGATAAACAAGAATTTATATTCAGTCAAGCCATGGCCTCTTGCAACAACAAAAACGACTAGTGTTTATATTAAAGCTGTTCGGTTTATTGTTTATTTACTGTCAAATTTTTTCCCAACTTTTTTTCTAAATAGTCGTATTTGTCTTTTGTGTTAATATTTCTTTGTTTAACTGTAATTGTAATTGAACTCAATAAAGAACAAATGTTCACGAACTTGAATATCTTATTGCATCTCTCGCTTAATATAATATAATGCTCTTCTAACCAGATTATGATAGTGACTTTATAAAGATAAAACTTTATTTCGAACGTTGACTCCAGTAGGTCTGTGAAGTAGAATTGTGAAGCTGACGTAGGAGTTATGTCTTCAAATAGTCTCTTGAATTTGCATTAAATTGTAAGATGTTAGAGCTATCGTATAAGACACGCATCTTTTTACATAGAAAAATGGTCTTATGGTCCGAACATAACATAAAAATATTTTTCCATTAAATCATCTCTAAATTTGAGGTAGACGAGGTACGACCACGACATAGTTCGGATGAAGATAATACGAACGGTGACATTAACGAGACGAGTGATAGTAACGAGAGTGATGATGGACTGACTGAATATTGCTAATACGAGTCATGTTAATAATAAAAATAAAATAAAAATTTTGATCCGAAAGTAACAATTATATATATATAGATACATTTTCCTAAATATATAAATATATAAATTTGAAGTGCGTCTTGTCGTCCGGTGTGTCGTATAGTCGGAAAATACGGTAATTCGGTTCAGTTGTTTGTGAAACTTTGCTAATCATCAAACTTAATGTACGACAAACCTAATTGCTTGGTAAAATTCTTCTTCTTGGCTTTTATACTAACATCTGCTCTATTAATGGTATGTTATATAACAGTTTTGTTTTATATTGCGCGCGTGTTACGGCTGTAGCTATCGATCAAGATTGTATTTATTTGAATTCTTGTGACACACAGGCAAACAAGAAGAGGGAGGAGGAGGGCAGGGTTAAATCAATAAATTTATGTTCACGTTAATCAATTATATGTATACGTTGCGAAGCTTCTTTGTAAAAGCGGATAAATCAAATTCTTGTTTTCAAATGTATTTTTAAATATATGTAAAACTTTTAAAATATAGTTACTGCTCCATTGTGTTCGTTGATCAATTCATGGAATTTGATGTTTTGTTATTACCGATAAAGTCGATTCAGATTAATGTGTACTTGATCAATACTAGCAATACTCCACTACACTACTAATACGCGAAACCGAAATTTATTATTCTACTATATCCGATAGGGAGTTGATTATTTCACATCAATGGATCCTCGGAAAGTCAAAATTTCTAATCTTGAAAATGCGCGAAACTCACAATCGAACTGTGTTTGATCGAAAATATTTAGTAATCTAAAAGAATTTTCTTGACGACAGAATTAATTAAATCTGTAACTATAATTTTAATCGATTGATCTTTTGATTTGTTTCTCTCCTTTCATTTAGGAATTTTCCTTGCATTAGACTAAAGAAAATGCAGCAATACAGACAAATTGCAGATCACTTTCGTGAATCAGTATCTTAATCTTTGTCTTCTGAAACTTTCCGCTATCTGGATCTGGTAATTTCTTTGCAAATAATTTCTGCTACAGTTAATGAACTATATGTTGGCGACGAATTATAAAAATTTTTTTGTAAAATATTACCAAAGACACGAAATCTTTAGCAAAAGCAAAATATAATACATACATACATTTAGGGGCATCAAAAATATATTTTGGATAATAGAAACTTATGCTTATCGCTGCGATACGGCGATATATGAAATTCATCCTTCTCGATGCAAAAGCCCAGATATTCGAATTATATACGCTAGTGATTAAGGTAAATTGGTATCCAGGTCCATTTTAAAGGCGATAAAGGATGCAACGATGTGACGGAAGTGAAGTAAAGATGAAGATTGAAGCTTGGCATATGCATTTATAGTTGGTGGTCACATATCAACTTAGAAACCAAAACAAGTAAGAAAGTTATATTCGGCGGGAACCCACCCGCCACATACCTACCATTATGTTTTTCGCATTCTACTCTCCAAGTTCTTTTATTTGATACCCATATCGTTGGTATTATTAAGAAAAAAGTAATCGCGGTGCCTACCCATTTAGGTAGATAATAGACCTTCATTTGAGGAGTGTACAAAATAGTTTTAAACATTCTGTCTTGTTTGCCTTATGATAAATAAGCGCAAAACCTCAAAAAGAAAAAAAGAAAATTTAATTACTCGTAACTTTGTGTGGACATAACCGATTGATTCCATTAGGACTAGAGTGCTTCGTAAAGTAAATGTGGAAAATTTCAGCCTTCTAACTTTTATAATTTCCGAATAACGAGTAAAAATCCAAAAATTTTTATTGAAAAAACTGAGCTGTGTTCAGTTTACGCTCCATTGCGCGTTTCTGCTCTTACCGATTTGGCCCATTTTCAATGCCAACCTGTGTGCAGAAACTTCCAAAGAAAGACTTGTCCTAAGTTGCTTGGAAAATTTTTCGAAATCTTCGATGTTATGCTTTCATTTAAAAAATGCATGTGAGGGTCGTCGTCAGTCAGACAACTGAAACTCATAACGCATAATATTTTTAATTTAGGGCCATCAAGTCTGGGAATGAAGCATGGAGGTCGCAATAGGCGTTTGAAAACTACAACTTCAGATGCATAAAACATTTTTGTTTAAAAAATTTAAAAAAATTATTTGCAAACACACACGAAAAGCTTCAGTATGAAAGTGCGTGAGCGTGAATTATCCTAAAACTTAAGTTAAAATGTTATGTAGAATCACTTGAGAGCTCAGCATGAAAAATTTTTAATTAATTAACTGATAGACGAGCCTTTAATAAATTACTCTCGTACATTGCACTTGAAAGGGGATAGATATCGAAAATTATGCCCTATGGCGAATATATATATATATATATATATATACTATACTGTGTATATATATATATACTGTTCCAAATTGTGTTTATATCGACGAAACAACTCTGTTATCTATTATTTGTTTCTTCCATCAAGCTTATGACCTCCAAAACTCTTTTGAAGGAATTATTTGAGCGACTTGAAGTAATTAGCGGATACTGCTTGCGCCATATATATATATATATATATATGTATTTGCGCGTTATATTTGATTGGACTAAATATTATAATAAGAAAAATTTGTTCCATGTTGAGATAAAGAGAGAACGTACCACTCTGAACCGAGGCGTGAACCATCATCATCTTACCGCCTACTACACATACGCATAGCAAAGATAAGTATGAAGTATGAACACTTTGAAATAATCGCAGAACTAACTATTGAACGCACACTTAAAAACAGGAGCCGAAAAATTCAAGCTTAAGTCAAAGATTTTCCCAATTCTCAAACTACTCGAAACTTTAATCATATATAATGAGTTCATACAATAATGCCATTTAAGGGATAAAAGGAATATACACAACATACTAAGATCAGTCAGTGGGTCTTTAATAAGGTTTGTCCGTCATCATTACTCATTAGCGATGAATAGATTTTATCTATGTATAGAAGTGTAATAATGCTCTTGGAACTCTTCTCACGAGATGAATTTAAACGATATTTTCAATACGTTTCATTAGTTTGCAATTGTTTTCTCTTTTATTGATTATATAAATATGTATATTAACGACTGGTTTTTTTTATTCTTTTCTTTCTTTTTTTAAGATGTTTTATAAATAAATTTACTAAACTTAAATTATGCGCTTTTATAATATTCTGTCAAAAATATTATTATTATTATTATTATTATTATTTTTACCTGCTCTAGGCACTATCAAAACTGACAAATTACTTTGGATAACCATGTCTCAAATAATATTTATTAAATGATGTATATGTATATAAATGTATATACATATGTATATATGTATATTTTTCTCGCTTCAATAAAATTTTAACACGAACTCAAACAGTGAATAATATATGTGATGATGACATTGCTTACATTTGGAAATGTACCGTATAGACGCATAGAGCTGATGAATAGGAAAATAGGAAATAAGGCGCAAAAAAAAAAGAAGAAGAATGTTGAAGAAAACTAATTGTTTTTGTTTTTTTTCAAGAACATTCACACACACATGCATATGAAGTGAGTCTTATTTTAAAAAGTGTTTTATATTTTTTTTCAGTTTGCTGCTCTTGGAATTTTATTAGCGTTTTCATTGGTTGTGTCTGGTTTAGATTTGCTTGGATTAAATCATTTAATTTGTGTCCCAATTGTATGGCGTTACCGCATAATATCCGAATTCTGTTGCTGACTGGGTGGTTACCAATGCATTCGGTGAATATACCTGTTCTCGGGACATGGAGCAAAAATAAAATGTTAAAAAGACAATGCAGCATAGTATTGATACGGTTAGTATGCAACGTGCTAATTTACGTGCGAATGCGATTAGACCAAGCAAGTAGCCACCACCCAAGACGCCGCCCTTTTTACAATCGCCGAAACAATTGTTACCATCGTCGTTATCAGCACTACTGTCACTATTATCAAATCTGTTATTTTCTTCCTCATTACAACGACGGGTGAGGCTATCGAGATTTTGTTGCCATTGATGACAATTGGTGGCAGTAGCAGCTGCAGCGGCATTGAGTAGGCGCTGTTTGGTCAAATTGCATTTCGTGAGTAAATATTATAGATCACGTTTTGCTTTGCCACAAGGTGCTCCTTCGCTGGTGTCGGAGGCAACGTCTCTGGAGAAACAACCAGCATCGCCGCATAGTTGTAGCATTAATAAATATATAACAGCTCCGGAAAGCATAAGCAGGAAAATTAACGTGATCACTTGAAGCACTTGGGTAAATCTTAGTTGACGTTCTAGTGCGCATGTGGAACTGGCCGGCGCAGACTAAAAATGTCAAAGTTTAAAAAATATATAAATATATTGTAATATTTATTGCAAATTTTATTGCTAACCCTGGGAGAAGCCTCGCCTGCGCCTTTTTGAATTGCGGTCGTCATTGGTTGGCTGCTGGGAGTTGGTAAAGGCGCGTCCTTATATATGCAACACAATCTGTGCTGTTCAACATTTGGTCCGTTATTGTTTTGTTTCTTCCAAAATTCACCCACTTGGGCGTTGCTTATTTCTCGGGCAGGTAAACACATAATTAAAAATTTATCTCTGGCGTTATCCGAAAGACTGTGTTCCGCTTTTAATAAAATGTTAACGGTTGTCGTTTCACCCGGATTTATTAGACCACAACGTGGGCGCACACGAAACTTTTCTGGTGATGTAGTTTGAATCTGATAAAAAATGCAAAATCAAAATCGCATCAAATTTCTGTTCCAAATCTTTCATACTCTTACTCACCTTAAATGTCACCGGTTGTTTGCTTGTGTTGTTTAGCTGCAATAAGCTTTCCGAAGGATCGCCTCTTGGAAATTGTATGTAATCATTTGGTACTATACGTAACATATCGTCTGATTGCACTATTAATGATTTTTCAAGATTTTAATTTTTAATAAGAAATGACAACAAAAATTTTTATAAAATTGTGAGATTTTTTTAAAATTTTATTATTCTTAATAAAAAAAATTTCAAACGTATCGGGAACGCAAACTAATATGAACAACCAAACAAAAACAATATATCGAAATTTGTTATGAAATATGAATCGAAAATGCTGAGATTTATAAAAAAACAAGTGAACGAAGCTAAACTTTTCTTTTTTTTGGCAATCAAACTCAACATCATAACCTAACATACACATCATACAGATATGCAAATCCAAAGAGAGCTAGTTTTTTTTATTTGCAAATACGTGTCGTAGGTGAGTGATAAGGATGAGTAGTCCATAAGGACATAATAACAAATTAACTAATAATTTTTGAGGACAGAGCAGAGAGGGAGCGTTAAACGAGTTGATTTAAGTAATTCGCTCCATCTGCCACCATATTTCCTTCGCCAGACATTATATAAACTAATCTCATGATATAAGGTTATCATAAAGACTGCATTTTAATTGTCTAAACGTGTTGGAACTTCAAATTAGGTTCGAAGATATTTTTTTGTCAATAACTATCTTATAATAGCGATTAGGTATATTTTTACTCTTGAGTACTTTTTGCTTTATATAAGAAATTGATTCTTTTTTTAAATAATAAATCAATTAGTGGTCAAACTGGTCGACCTTTACGTCAAAATATTGATCTAATCGCTAAAAAAGATTGGAATGTCTAAGAGAAATACTTTACACATTTTGGATTGTCTCCAAAATTGTACCAATTCCTTAATTATTATACAGATAGAAGCTAGATAATATGTTTGTAGATTAGATTTTACAAATTTGAGAATTCCAATTGGTTCACGTTGACTTGTTACCTATACCTTGCAGGATTACTGGGGAGTTTTTCTTAATTGTGGTTTCAATAAAGTCAAATCAAGGAACTCTGCTCCCTTTTTCTCTTATATGTGTAAATCGTAAACTCATTTGTGGCCCAGTTGGCATCAATGATGATACTTTTACATGATTTTCCTATATCTCTTTGACATATAGTTAGGTGATGATTATTATCGCTAAATGAGTTGTGAAACTTTTCAGTTTATTTTTTTTTTTTTCGTTTTTTGTCAAAAAGTTGATGTATGCAATTCATCTAAAAGAAATTTATATCAAATTTTAATTTTTTATTTCAATTTCTAACAATAAACCTGTTTCAACACAACATTTTGATTAGGAATGTCTACAAATGGTGGAAGTGCTTGGGGCGTATTGCTTAACTTGAACAACTTACTTAAATATGAACAACGGAAGAAACTTATGAGTTTGTCCGATTACATTTGTATCTTAATTATAATTCAAATTTTATGTTTTCAGTGCACTTACGCTCTTCTGGTGTATAACGCTCCGGTACGTCGGTCATTTGTGCGGATTCAGCTGGTACTCGTATTGAACTACCGTTAGCAAAGTGGACCTTTTGTTAAAAAATAAAAGCAAGAAAACCAGTAGATAATAAATATTCTATTTAATCAACTGTTTCCAGTAAAGGCCAAACGTAACTGAATAGTAAAAAAAAAGATATTTGAGGTTTTTTTTTCATTCTCTATGCAAGCTTTTGAAATTTGTTACGTCTATACATAACGACAACTGATGAGGATACTTCAAACGTATATATATATGTGTATATATCAATATATATATCTATCAAATATTCTTCATGCAAACACATCCACTCTTATTCTCATTTATATACTCATAGAACGATGTAGATAGACGTGCATATATATGTGTCCATTTATTTCTGTTACAAGGACCACTGATAGTGATTATACGATTTGCAAACAATAAAAAAAAAAGAAGAAAGCCACTAAACGGCACAAAGTATATACCGTCATAAGCGGAACTCGAGTCCTTTTTTTAAGTATAATAATCAATCAATAATTGATGTCACACTTAAAGAGAGAGCAAAAAGTATCTTGTGATAGTTTTCTTTTCTTTTTTTTTGCACGTGAAGGATATTTTGCTTTCTTTAGTCACCTTACACCCTTTCATTTAACGACATACGTACCCTGTATTTTATAATAATTCCTTTGGTATATTTACTTAAATTAATTATTCATTATGTTAACAATAAAAAAGCATATCATGCTTCAATCACTGACTTTAACTTTTATCCTAACGTAGAAGAGTTCATTACAATATTATTGTGTTAAGATTTTCATAGATGAACATTTTGCATTATTATTAGTTATTCTCTTTTAACTAACACTCGCAGTAACAATAGCAGCAGCAGCAGCAGCAGCAGCAGCAGTAGTAGTAATAATATTGTTGCCAAGCTTAAGAATTCGCATAATTGTATCAAATAGGATAATTTTTTTCTCCGAACGGCGAGTGGGGATAGTTCGACTTAATAAGAAATGATCGAAATACATTGATTTGATAAATAAAAATAAACGCGTTTTTCCTTTTTTTTTTTTACAACAATTGCAACTATTGCTCGTAACGTATACAAATATGCAAGGGATGTACCACAAAGTGTAATTTTTTTTTGTGTTCGCATGAAAGTTGAGTCAGTTTAGTCATATTTCGTCAGGGCTGTTTACAAACTCAGAAGTCTTTTTGTCATTTCAATTTTTCTTTTCAAGTGTAGAAATCGGTTAAATCAATCGATATATCCGCGTATAATTTGGAAAAGCAAAATCTATTCTTTTCAACGCTTTCCTTAGGATATTAAATTAAGCCTAAAATACCTAAAATTAGTTTACATCGTGACATTCATAGGATTGCGAGCTATTCCCAAAAACTTTTAATATACAAAAAAGGTTAAGTACATAAGTAATCTATACAATAATTTGCAAAGTACTCCTAAATTATGTATAAGATTATAAAGTGGAATATAAATGATATATCCGCTACCATATGTTTAATAATATAATGTTTTTAAAAAATTTTAGAAACAAATATTAATGAATTCATCTTAAGCCGAGTATGTCTTCATTCTTATTTTTCATTTTCTCAGGCAATGTCGGCACATTTTAGATTTGATCACTTTCATGAATAATTCAAAGACATGATGGGTCAAGAGATATGATGATCATATGGAATAAGTCGATTTTTTTGCTAACTAAGACTATGAATGCCTTATAGAGCAAGGCTGAAGGTAAAAGTTAGAACCAAATGCCGGTGAATTGCTGCCCTTTATTACTTGTGGATGCCATGTTTTATTTTTAATAAAATTAGCTTAAAGGGCCTGGGCCTTTGCTTTTTGGTGTTGTTGCTGTTGACAACAATTGAGGCCCTGATTTTTATGGCAGATAGATGGCTACGTTTGGTACAATGTTGTGAACATCATGATAAAGAACTACTTTGCTGCACAAATTTCATAAAATTTGCTTGGGCTTTAGTATTGGAAGAAAAACTTTCAAACTTTGCTTTGCCTGAAAAGGTGACGAACGCTTTCATGTTTGTAAGCTTCTTGCAGATTAAATAAACGCTTCAGCTTAATCCAGGTGGCAAAAGTTGAACTTTTTCTTTACAAAATTATCCAATTAACATCTTCTAAAATCATCAAAGTGATGCTTAGTTTAAGTAAATCTAATCTTTCTATTTGCCATTTTTTAAAATCCATTGATAATAATAACAAATTTCTCCCATTTGTAATTCGGTTTTTAAAGGGTTAAATACAAAATTAAATACCAAAGCTCTCTTTTTTTTCCTAACTATGAAATTGAAAATGAAAAGCTTTGTTATCTCTTTCTTGTTTGTTTGCTGATCTTTCTTTTCTTTTTCAAAAACCTTAAAAAAAAAAAAAGAAAAAGCAATAACAATAATAAAAAAACGTACATTTATTAAACAAAAAAAGAGACTAAAAAAAAAAAAAGAATAATAATAATAATAATACGGAAGTAATATATTTTATTATATAAATATGCGAATAATTATGACATACATACCCTGGGCATTTTAATATAATTTATGTATGAAATTTGTGCGAAAAAAAATGATTCAATAAATGACTTGTTGACACACTTTGGAAAGCTTTCAAATCCACGCTCAATTTGAAGTTTATTCTTTGTTTCTTATTATTTATGGCAAATTAACATTTTTAATACCGTTTTCTTTTTCAACTAATTTTAAATACATAGCACCAAGGTATACCAACAAAATAATGAAAAAAGGTCTATAGTATCGTACGGCACGATAAAACTGAATTCAAATAATGTGAATAAAATAAACGAAAACAATATATTTAATACTACTTCCTATTGTATTGTTATTGTTCGCGTATTGTGTGTGTTATATACGATTAGAGCGAAAGAGTTTGCCTCTAAGAGATGTAACGCTGCCACAACTGATTGAAAACTAAAATTGTATTCTTTTGCTTTTTCATTATTCTTAGTAGTTTGTAAAAGAATTATAAACTTAAATGTATATATATACATATATATATAAATATATATGTGTTTATATACACACATATTATGTATACCCAACAATTAAATGCTCATTTATTTATCCATCTATCCTATGAATATGCAAAATGTTGGCATAAATATTGCTTTATGTCATTAAATGAAACTTCTACAGCTGTTTTAATAACAATATTTCTTCTAATACTTATCTACATATATTTTCATTATAGCACCTCTACTGTACTCTTACATTTTCTCTGAGAGACGAATTAATTATACAGTGAAAGATGGCGAGCATATTTTGGACTAGAAAATAGCCAGCAAAGGGCGGACATACTTAAACGTATTAAATAAATAAAACTAAGGTTGAAAGAGCTCTCAGTAAAGGAAAAAGTAGTTTCCAATAATTCGGTTTTTTTTTTTTTCAATTTATCATATTGTCAAAGTGCGTATATATAATAATCCCTATAATAATATAATTTATATAATATATTGAAATGGAATTTTAAAAAAAATTTTTGAAAAAAAGCTGAAGGCAAATGCTGTTTGGTCGTTATCTTGCGAAACTTTGACGATGCCAAGTCAATATCCTCTATGGGTAGTAAATCAACTTTAACACCCATGCTATAATTTCGTCTGATGATACATGAAGCACATAGGAATTTATTCAGATTCAATTTTAATTTACGAGACCATAATAAAGTGAGTAGAGTTTGTGATGAGTGTTTCTGAACGTTACAAACGAAAGGACTAATCTAGTAGTGTGCTTATATGAAAATAAAAAGAAAAGAAGAAGATCTTTCAATAGAAGAGAAAGGTATATATATTTCTATAAGATAGAAGAAGATATCAAAAAGATATTGGGTTCGTAATGCGACCTTTCACTGTATGCATTTTGTATTTTCTATTGACTCTCTATTTAGAAATGCTTTGAGCGTTAAGAGAACATATTATGCCGAAAGAGTTTTACTTATACTTTTAATGTAAAAGAAAGGGATCTTTCGTAATTCAATTGCTATCAAACTGTGAGTGCGGATCATTACCTAAAAAAGTTTAGAAAGCTTAGAAATGTAAAAAAACCCTATAAGATATAGAATTCAACGAAGATTGTTTTGTTTTTTTGCTTATTTAAGCATAAAGTGAACATCGAACAAAATGGTTTTACTAAATAATTAATAAAATAAGTAAATTTTACTTATAAGGCGAAAAGGAGCAAAAGAAAACTTCCAATGGAAATCATTTTAATTTTTGTTTCAATTTTTTTTCAAAAAAAGCTGACATTTTTTCATCGATCAAGTGATCGATTTCTTAGTTCCTTCTATTCGAGAACTTTTTATCGGAGAATCCCTTCTTAATCTATGTTAAGGTTTAGTATTTGTTTCAATGTTTCCTTCATTTTCTATGTAAATTTTAATTTTACTACATTAAGAAATAAGAAAAAACTTTACAATCGGGTAAGACCGACAATTAAATACCCTATACCATTTCGCGTACACTACAATTATTTAATCACTTTCGTTATAATAAACGGAAAATTATATACTGTGTCTATGTATAAGCATACTTTTTATGAAAGTCGTTAAGTGGCAGCAGGCTTAGAACTTGCACTGATTTGATCCAAACTTGATCAATTTAATTTTGTTATTAACACTGTGAACACTAATAAGTGTTCACCCATGATTGTCAACTGGGCGCGTTTCTATCTAATTTGAATAGAATTTGTCCTTGTGCCCAAAAAACACGTCAGATCATTACATTTTGGCAAAATATCTGAAAAATCGCAACCTGGACTAGTTTATTAGTTACATGCATATGCACCAACTTAACATACTTTGCATCACAATCGGCAATGGGAGATATGAAAAGGAACTTTTCCTTCAACGCGCCCATTCAATGCAACCATTCACTCTTTTTGAGGTTATTGCCCGACGCGTCATGCAATTCTTTTGTCAACTTTTCAAAATCTCTTATTTACTAGTAAATCTTTGTTCGACTTTGTTATTATAATTTGCATTCGGTAATTTATTAGGCGCTCTATTAGAAGAATCGTTGTACGATTTAAAAAAATAATTTAAATCTTCCCACGTATATGCAGATCATTGCGTTTATTTGCCAATAAGACGCGGAAGTGCAAGGACAGCGTTGCGATTTTATATGAGAGTGTTCGAGGTTTCCTGCATTTATTTTTCGATTGTGCGTGTGTGTGAGTGTGTGTGTGCCGATATCCGAAACTGGCCACTAGTTAGTTGGCAAGCCACCAGTAGATGGTTCTAATAAGACGATTTAATATTCCACGTTGCTGACATAAGTTCCAATCATGAACGATAAGAACATCGAGAGACCAACAAGATAGTGCTCGAAAGCCGCTATGCACTCTTCATAACATTCTATGCAAGTGACTTCAAAAAATAAAACGTTATAGTGTTGCTACTGCATACATGACTTCTTAGCCGGATGCTTCTGATAAGTGTCCGTTAAGCTTTACCTTGCGTTAGTAGCCAAGGTCGTGTATATAGAAGAAAATTATTTTGAGAGTAAAGTGATGGCCCAAAGAAAGGTTCTGAATGAACTTTTAACTTTCAAGCAAAGGTCATTACACTTTAAAGCAATTTATTGTGGATGGGAGACAAGGGAAAGGGTAGCGTAGTTATGTTGCAACATGTAAAGGCATAATTACAGCGACTACATAATAAGTTTGGGCGGAATTCATTAAGAATTTCAAAATTTGTTTAACACAATATAGACTTGGATTTGAGATTTGATAAGTGATGGAGAAGTGTAAAAGTTAGTTGTGTTCTATTGGCGGTAACACGGTCAAGTCTTTTTGTCTCTTTTTTTTTTTTAATTTATTTCTAAGACAATTTAGTTTTAAAGCGATTTGTAGGATACGATTAGTATTTGAGGCAAAATTTGGCATACGTTTATGTGCCAGCAGGCAATACGGTCTGTCCATATGTATGCATACGTGTTCGTATAATACGATTCGTATATGTGCCAACAAGTTTGCAAGTTTAAACCAATAATCGCAAGTAGATTAAAAAGTATTGAGCCCTTAACAGCTTGGCCTTTAACAGCCCCGTGCGCAATAGTGTGTAATCGCATTTCTTCCAAACTAAGCCTTTTTGATCTCGAAACCTTTTAGACGAATAATTAATAGGCTGATGCAAGTTAGCTTTAGATCGCTAAGAGAGTGCCGTTCAGCGAAGAACGAAACATATGGTAATAGCATGGGACAGACTTTCGGTTTTTTTTTTTTTTTTGTGTCGATTAACTTTAATTAAAAGTGTGCCACGGTGGAAGAACTTCCTATTTCCGCTTTATCTCAATTGTGCAGAGAATGTAATCAATTGTTTGTTCGCGTCAGCGCGTCCCATCACATACTAATCCCATCCAATGTCACCACATACAAAGTATAGTCCTATATAGCGTCAATTCGGGCTTTGCCATTATTCGCGCAGATTCATCTAGCTTGGGCTACTATCTTCTTCTTACTTATTATTAATGCTGGGTGAATTGTACTTAGGCTTATTACCATCATTCTCTTGAAAAATGGTTCGATTCCGTTTCGTTCGAGCAGTGACACACTGAAGCAAATTCACGCACGATGCGTTATTCCCTTGGCCGAAATGATATTTTTAAAATAACACGAGTAGGTTGAGAGGTAAGAATCGCGACTGCCAAGTCACGCGGATTCAAATCCCAGTGCGGTGAAGTTAGCCTTGGTCGTAGCTGTAGTGAGTCTGCAGTGAGTTGATAAAGGCATAAATACAACATATCGGATTGCACACACACATCCATTAGGCTGCGGTCAACGACCTTCCTATTTCTTCCTTTCCTTCCGACCGTCACCACGTTACGCGAATAGCTAACAGTCTCTGAGTGCTTGGTTACATAAGAAACAAAAAAAAAAAAAAATGGGTGACTGTACGTCTATCCGTCTATCTGTTAAAAAATAATTTACAAACTTGTGAAATCTACTCGTATATAAAGAGAGTTGACATTTACACCTACGTTAAATTATATTACGTTTACGGTTCGACTTAGTTTTATGTTAAAGATTTCCCCCACCCAGAGATCACATGGCCTTTTTTAAATCTAATGAAAATGTAGATCACCGTTTTAATGTTCACAGGCTTCAAAATTCACAAAGAGAGACGACGAGAGATAAGCAAGCGGACTAAGATGAAGGGAATTTTTAAGTTTTTTTCTCTTTATAAAAACTTTAATTTTTTCATTCATTTCTACGTAATAATTGACTTCAGCTGATGAAAGTTTTTGCCTTTTTTCGGCCTGAAACGGTTTACGATGAAATTATTTTACAATTTTTACTCCTTTGAACTGCAGTAAATGAACTTTTATTTCTTATCGATTGAATCTATAAAATTGATTAAAAGTAAGATAAACAGAACAAGTAACAAAATTAAATTCGGTCAAGAACGAATCTTTTATACCCATCACCGTTATCCTAAAAAGGACAAAAGAAGTAAAAGAACGAAATTCTTATGCTCTATAATATGGAGTGGGAGCGATTGATTTCTTCTATTTTCAAAGTGAAAGTTTTTGGCGTATAGGGCTGTGGGCGTTGTAGGCGTGTCCTTTGAAAAGTTTAAGTCAATTCCAAATCCTTTTGTAAATTTGTAGGCGAGCATTTTCATATTCGCTAACGGGCAAATATTTCAAAGTTACGCACGCACACACAGGCAGATGGACAGACGAACGGGCGGACATGTTAAGGAACATTCAAAGGTTGTAGCTAGCCAGGAATTTGTATACTTTGTGGGGTTTATGAAGCATAATTCTGCGCGTTATAAAGATATTGACAGAAGAGTTAAATTTTTTGTACACTATAATATTGGGTAGGCGTGATAAATTTTTTGCATTTTGGTACGCAAATGCTACAGAATCATCTATAGAATATGCCTTCAAATTTTTGTACATTTATTCACTTTAGTTATTGAGTAATAAGCGAAAAACCAATTTTTCTTTCCTATGAAAAACAGAGGTTTTCTCAGTTTACGTGGCACTGTGGGCGTATCCTTCGACCGATTTGGCCCAATTTGAATAACAACCTGCGTGCAAGACGTTCCATTGTTTCTGCCAAATTTGAAGTTAATAGCTTTATTTTTGCGGCCAAGAGAATTTTTACAACAGACGGACAGATGGACATGCACTTTGCGGGGTCTCTGATGCTTCCTTCGCGGGCGTTGCAAACGTTTCGACAAAACGAATATACTCCTCGTCTTTTGGTGATGGGTATAAAAAGAAAGAATTAATGATGATATGCGAATTGTTAGTCAAAGACAATGATAACCGTTTCGTAGAAATTCTAAAATTATTTCTATAAACTGATGATAATAAAATATTTTGTTTATCTATTAACTGAACAAATACAACTGAATGAAAAAAAAAAAAAACATTTATTTGCCTACACATGTACACATATGTAGAGATTACGTAAATGATCATTAAACAGTGCAATGTGTACTTGTCAGCAAAGTTTTGGAATTTAATTTATATTAAATATAAAGTTCTTATATATATATATATATATATATATATATATATGTATGTCTTGGAACGAATTCTTGACAATTACCGTAAGCTTTTGTATGATATTCGACAGCCGTGACAGAATGATAGGATCCTATTGCGATTCGTTATATATCGTATATCGCATACTATTACATGCCGCATATATATTCTAAACGATATATTTCTCGGTTTTTTTTTTCCTTTGTCACAAGTCGCTTACTAAAGGAAAATTGAAAAACTAGCTAATCTTGGAAAACTTTTCCATTTGTTAGGCAATGATTTTAGAAGATCTAGAAGAGCTAAATGATCAATTTTTTGCTAAACTGTGGACTATGAATTGCTTATATGGTGATAGTAATGGCAAAAAAACTTGAGATCAACGATAACATACGTATGAATCGATTTAGATTGGAATCGTGATTTTAATAAGCGGTGTGTGGCCAGCATATACGAACCATATGGAGCTTGCACGACCTGCGATATGTATTTGCTTGTCTCACAAACACCTTTGGCCGATATAAAAAATCAAATCAATAGGAACATCATTAAAGTCGCCAAAAATGCGAAAATTGGAAATCGAAGCCTCAATAATGCTTCCGTTATAATCCTTCTTTTACGCTATTATGACTGCTTTCTGGCTTGGTTTCGCCAACACTGTCGTTACTTTAGCCATTTATTTTATACCGTTCTAGTATATAATTACATAACGATCAATGCCTACACGTACAATATGTTACGTTGAAGTTATGGAATTGAACCTTTAGGCTGACATAGCATGTTCCGCTTACAGTGATGTCATAAATATATTTTTTTAATGCAATGCAGTCGCTTCAGTTTTACAATGCAATGCGTATTAAGTATATTCAAGTATATATATATATAAATATATGATTCGTATAAATGCATATATATATATATATATGTTCCAACACTAGGGTGAATTTGTTTATAAAATGAAAAATTTTTATTTCTTGTCTTAAATTTCACATTTATCGCCGTCAAGGTATCCCCCGTCCGGGAGAATGAACCTATGCCAGTCAAAGCAGTGGTTTGCCGGTATGGCCTTCAATATTTTCTTTGATTTGACCTTCAACTTGTCGGAAATTAGAAGTCGTTTAACTTTGCTTAACAACGCCAAGGGACACGCTATTTAATCAGGTGAATGACGTCCTCCTATGAATTCTATGCTCGAAAAAGTCAGACGTACGAAAAATTCGGAAAACTTACTTGTTCATGTTCAATGACAATAACTCCGCCTTTGTTTGCAAAACATCGTGTAGCGCATCGGAACTTTCCACACAAGCGGCACTTCGCAAATTCCCCAACTGAATGTGAAAAATGTGGCGCAGAAGGAACACATATCTACTACTGATCACCATAGTATATGCAGAATGATATATATATATATATATATGTATATATATCATATCATATATATATATATATCATATATATATATATATATATATATGTATATATATCATATCATATATATATATATATCATATATATATATATATATATCTGACGCATTCCGTTTATACGAAATTTCATTCATATATATATATATATATATCTGACGCATTCCGTATATACGAAATTTCATTTATAAATAACTTGGATATTGTATTGATATTACACATATATATATGTATATATATAAACATAAGTAGGTATGCTTTATGAAGTAACCGATTTGAGCGAAAGGAATTTATTTGTACACCTAATAGTTTCTTTCCTTGCGTCGTAAGCTATAACATACCTTTTTATCATCACTGTTGTTACTATTCTCAATAAAATGTCCATTTCCATTTCCATTTCCATTTCCATTTTGATTAAGCTGATCTTCCGCGACTACCATTCCATTAGTTTCTGCAATTGATGGCGGTGTTGGTGTTGTTTGCATCTTTTCTGGTTCAAAAGTAAATTCATAATTATCATTGCCACCCCAACTGACTAAGCAATTATTCTTGTCTACATAGGTGCTAAGGCTTTTCTTATTAATCATTTTTAATATCGCAACAGCTTTTTCGGGCATAAGTCCTTTAACAATTTTAAAAGCAGCTAAAATAGAATGCAATAGAATTTTCTCAAATCAAAATCGAATTGTTTTGTTGTGTTGTTGTAATTTCAAGATACCATTCAAAATCCATGCCATCTCATAAACGAGTATATAATTCAAAGCGCTTGGATAATATTGCTTAAATGTTTCGATAATGCATTTAATAAATTCTAAATCCATGTTAGATAAGCCGCAGCCATTCATATCGAAAAATATTGTAATCTTATCCATATTTGTTTGGCGATGCAATCGTTCAATGTAATAGACCAATATTTTAACAACGTCATCCATATTTTTGGAACCTCTTATATGATTTTTGGTTTGAAATATTAACAAAGGTTTACCATCGATATCATGGTTATGACTAAAGATGAAACCGTCATTTAAATAATCGATACGTAGATCGCTTTCATTTAAATCATTAGCGCCGAACTCCTGACGCCATGTACAAGTGAACCACAGCTTATCGAAAGCTAAATTCATATCGAGATCATACATTTCCAAAAATTTTCGACACCAAATATCCTCCTTAACTATACGATTAATGTCAACCGGATGAAAGGCAACTGGAAAAAAAATGTCAATTGCAAAAAAAAATTATTTATGAATTATTTGCATTTTTGCTTTCAATTTAAAATTCCTGCGAACAATTGATAAATAATTGCCATAGATTTAGAAGCAATAACTTTCCACAAAGTCGTTACATTTCCTTTTCTTTGTTTTTTTTTTTTTTTTGTTTTTATTGCAGCTTTAGTTCGAACTTACAACTGTAATTGATCGAGCAATAAATACCTAACTATTTTATGGCGTCATTTCAACTAATTATCGCTTATGGGATAAAGTTCATACACTTTGTTCTTGATAATAAAATGAATGCTTTTTACCTAAAGGTATTAATTAATAAGTGAATGTATTTCGGTATTGCTTTTGTTCAAGCGTAAGCAAATTATATAAATTTGTAGTCTTTTTATATAGCAATTAGAGATAAGACTTAGAGCGAGAGACAGACAGACAGACAGATAGACAGACAGACAGACAGACACAGAGAGAGAGAGAGAAAGAAGGAGAGAGAGAGAGAAAGAGAGAGAGAGAGAGAGAGAGAGAGAGAGAGAGAGAGAGAGAGAGAGAGAGAGAGAGAGAGAGAGAGAGAGAGAGAAAATTAGTTTAAAACATCGATTCGTTTGGGTCGATTCAAATGGCTTGTGTCACAGGTCACATAAAAATTTATAGAGATAAAGACCATGAACCCGTGTTAAAGATAATCAAGAGACCTCAAGCCTGTGAAGTTAAGAAGAGGCTTGGATATTAGCATATGATATAAGTATATTTTGAACCCGATCTTGTATTAAAATTGCGCTTATTTTTACACTCGCAATTAAAGGCTTCCAATATTTAGGATTTTGATCAATCGTTTGTAAAACTTCGAGATTCCCATGATAGAAATAATAAATTGCATAGATTTCTAAATAAGATACGATGCCAAGTCAATTTGACCGCTTGAGCTGAGGCTTTTTAAAGTAAAACTACACACATTCAATTGATAATCCATTCGTAGTCACGCCCATTCTAGGTTAAAATCTTAACTTAGGATTTTACAGTAGATCTTGATTTAAAATTTATTGCAAACATTGCCCAGAACGCTCTGCAAAAATCTCCATATGAAGACGTTACGAATTTGCCAATTGGTACGCCCGCGTTAACTAAAGTATCTTTTTATTGTGCATATGAATTTTTTCTATTCTTTTCTCTCGCGAGAATTTCGTGTAGTAAAGAGAGAGTACTTGGATATCATCAAACTCCACTTATATTATATATAACATAACTCCAAGCAGTTTCTTAACATTTGTTACGATCTTGGTCAACAACAATTCCGGGAAATTGTCGCGTGTCTAAATGCTTTAACTGCCAGCTGGGAAGAGAGAAGCGAGTACCTTTTTATACCCATCACCGAAGGATGAGGGAATATTCATTTTCAGTACCCTAAATTTATTTAAGCATGTCCGTCTGTCCGTCTGTTGTAAATGTTCTCCTTCGGCCCCGACAGAATTTCATTATCGTACTTGTTTTTGTTGTTTTCGTTTGTTAGCTATGACGTTAAGATCGATGAAAACTAGTCAAAATCGTAGCGCAGTAGAAACGTATGCGTTTCCCTTAGAGTCGGTCTGTACTTGAATAAAATTCAGAGCATTTAATAACTCATTTAAAGTGTAATTAGTAAACAATAATATATATATATATATATATATATATATATATAAATATGTACATGCATCATTTATAATCTGTAGACGAGAATGAATGAAATGGAGAAATAACGAGTGGCTTTATGAAGAACGTTGAAACAATTCCTAACAGGTTTTTACTTGAATTGCGTTTTAACGATTATTATAGATAAGGACGCGAATCGCCGAGAATTCAATTATTGTACTGTGCTATAGTTTTAAGGAACACTATTGAAAGGTTATGTGATTTTTTTGTTTCACTATACGCACACATACTGCACAATTATAATCGCTAGCGGTGCACGAATTAATGTTCTGAGTGACTTCTACGGATTTGAAAGCGAGTGTCGACCTAAGAAAGTTTCATTACTATAGCAGATTAAATCTTGGATACTTATCGCTTTAAGTCAATAAATTAAAATTGCAGACTATTGTTATGAAATTTTCAGTTGCGTGATCAAAAGTAGTTTTTTTACCGACCTATTTACCGACTATATTTACATGACTTATTTTGCTACATATTATGTAAGTTGGGGTCGTTATCTCTACATCGTAGACGCGTTAGTGTGTGCAGAGTTTTTTGTAAATTTATAATATTTACAAAATATCTATGGGGAATAAAAATAATAAAGTAAAGATAATAAAAGTGCGGAATATGATGACTGGAAAAATGTAGCGATCATCAATATATTGCTTACGAACTCAACTCAAACTTTACCGTCTGAAGCTATCAAATATGTTACTTTATTATTTTAAACTGCTAGTGAAATTCTTCGAGAACTAGAAAAAGCTAATAAGAACTAACCTCCATTCTTGCTAAGAAGTCAGAGAGGTTTTGCAGTTAATTTATTGCGATTTTATGGTTAAGGACATAGAAAGCGTGCAGCTTAGCTATTAAATGAGAGCTCATGCCAAGCTTTTCAACCAATAGTAAGCATTTCTAGTTTTCTAGTAAAGTGAATCACCAAAAGTGCAATTGCATGCCGTCAATGGAAGTTATCCGGTAAGTTGAAGGAGCACTTACATCTGTTTTGGTATAAAAATATTATTTTTATATTCTGCACTATTTGTCGTACGAGGGTATATTAAGTTTGTGCAACATCTAGAAAGAGTTTTATTATCCCAATCGATTTAGTATCATTTTCTAAACTTGTATGTCCATCTGTCTGGCATTTTTTTTGTATTTAGCTTTGCAGATTTTTGAGATATTGCCATTTAAATAGCTATTCATTTTGGCAAATACAAAAAAAAAACAAAAACCTGGCTGAAAAAAGGGCGTTTAGTACGGAAATACAAACACATAGTAAGATTCCAAAGGTGAATTGATCTTCCGTCTTACGCATTTATCCGAAAGAAGAGAAAAACTTTACATTTATTGGTTGGGAGTAGTTTTCGTTGTGAGTAGGGTTCCACTACGTAGTTTACGAAAAATTAATTCCTGCCAAGCGCACCCACAATGCAGTGTAAGATTTCAACTTTATATTCCATTATTTTTTTCTAATATGACCCAATCACTCAGCGGTGGTGTTCTCTAGTCGCGTAACGCGGTGACGGTGATCGATTGACCAAAGTAAACTCTACTGCATTGAGGTTTGAACACGTGAACACTGACTTGGTAGTCGCGATTCTTATCCAGTCGGCTAGTCATGCGGATCGACTTTGTTACAATTCCATATTGATCTAAAATGTATGCGCACTTTAGACGGATCTCTACTTGCATTGCGTTGCAAACATAACGCGACGACTGTAATAATATTTTCATTGTTTGGAGGATGTCGAATGAATTCCTAGAAAGGCTAATTTCGTTTTATTATTATTCCAACAACTGTGGATCATTTGCGGCTGACTGTATTTGGCTTTCCGTATGATAATGATGAGCTCCAATAACCAATAATTAACATGTTAATGACAAGGTGTGAATAATGACTACTTGATTGGCACAATTTGTTTATATCAATCAAGTGTTGATCGATTGATCGATTGAACGATTTCTTGATGCATTTTTACATTTGAAATATTTTTTTTTTGGTTAAAATCTTACCTATCGGTGGATTCGTTTCGTATTTCTTAATGAAAAGGTTACGCAGTTCATTAATTTGTTGTTGTGTTGGTTCCTCAATTTTGATAGGCATTTTTTTTTTAAATTTTGTTTTTCTAAAAACTTACTGTTATTATAGAATATATATAAATAATTTATTTATTTATTTATTTATTTATTTATTTATTTGTTATTTAAGCACTTTCACTTTTCAACTGTTTAAGCCTTTAACAAGGAACACATAGCACGATATATAGAGAAAATATTGCACACTTAGTATAGATTTTATATTTCACAAAATTTTCTTGACTTTATTTGATGATAATTGAAAAGAAATGCTTATCATTATTGTAATTCTTTCTATCAATGCGATACGATAATGATTATTTGTTTGTTTAAGGTTTGATTAAATATTTTTTACACACGGCAAGCTTATTGAACACTGTTTTTGCATTTTTGCTGATGCGAAAAGTTCGCTTTATCTGCCATTTGTCATGTGCGCATACACGCGTTATAGTAAACTCTTCATTTCGTACTAAATTGATAGAGACCGACTGACTGATTGTGTGAGACTTTCACGAAAATCAAAATGTATCGTGTGCATGTGGGGATATTATTCGTTCGTGATCATGTTTTGAATTCTAATAAGAATTACTGTATTTTGAGTAGAGTAACAAACAATACGGTATTGTTTTAAATAACGACTAAAATGTCACGATCACACTATTTGGTAAATATACGTACTTATGCAAGGGCATGCAATTGTGTGTGAGTGGGGTTATTATACACACAAAGGGAGAGAATACAATTTGCTTTGCTCAATTATTTTTTTTTTTCATTTCAAATTGTTGTACATGCATTCGTTATATATACCACCGTATGCTTGACATCACTCATTTACAATGCGCTTGGACGAGGGTGAATAAGTTTTAGATACAGATCACATATATATATATATATATATATATATATATATAAATTCAATGTTCTATTGAATTCAATATTTTATTGAATTGATTGAAAAACTGGTCTTTTAATTAAGAGAAACCATTCAAAGTTAAATTGTTAATAAATCTCAATTTATTATATTTTGCGATTTTTATTAACAACGTCACAACGCTTTGAAACGCAACGCCGAAGGATTCGATCCGAATGTCAAAAATGTTCGCAGCGAATATATGAAAGGGTTTGCATCAAATAGAAACCTTTGTATGGCAACAAAGTTTGATTCAATCATAAGATGGATGGACAAAGATGGAAAAGTGACTTTTTACTAAATGCGGATCGTATTAATTAAACTTCGGGAATCACTGTCTTGAATCAAGATATCATTATCGACATGTTCGCATGGAAATGAATGAGTAATTGTTTCTTATTATTTGGCGAAGTGAAGTGATGTAGGATTTTTTAATAATCGGTCTTGACCCACCATGATGTTTTTACTTATTTATTAACTGCATTGAAACGTAAAGCAATGCAATTTAAGTTGTACTCAGTATTTGCGGTATTTATCTTCACGATCCCATATTACTCGATATTTATATCATATGAAAATGTTTGATTGCAATTATGATCGGTTTGCTTCGATTTGACTCATCCCGTTGCTCTCCGGATGAGTTTAATGGTTAAAGGAAAATCTTTAGCGAATCAATTTCACGTTAGACTTTAAAAAAAAAAAACACAAAAGATTACAATAAGTACTGCATTCTCACGCTGAAGGGCTTTCGCACGCTGAAAGGCTTCTAGCTAAAATTTACTCAATTTTCATGGAGGCATTATGTAGGATTAAATGAATACGATGACCATACGTAGTCTTGAACAAACTACGCCCTGCACGAGTAATTGCGGATATTTTAAGATAAACATTCATATATATATATATATGTAAAAATTGAAAGCGCAAAGTTTCAACTTCTCACGACACATCCCTGCTATATTTGATTCGGATCTCACTACCTTTGGGCACATTTCGAATACAACAACACACGATATCTATATACTTGCAGCATAATAATATTGAATCGGTCTTTCTTCTTTTTTCTCTCTTCGTTTTTTTATTTCTCGTATCGCATAAATCGTTCAATGCTTGTCATTCTTTGTGCGAAATTCTGGTCGCTTATAACATTTTCCATACAGAGTGCAACAGAGTTTGATTCTAACGGAATCTAATAGAAGATCAACATCGTAAACCGCCATCTATAAGAATGCTTCCTAAATGAAAATTTCTACGGCGTTCCCATTAATTCATATAACGGTCTTTCAAATTGTAAGCACTCACGAAATCGGAAATTGCCCCCTTGATTGCATCAAGCACTTCAAATTTCCCTTACAATTCACTATTCAGGCAAGAGGTCGTTATGTCCTTCTCACGTATATAAGTTGTGTACAACTTTTTTACTTTCAATTCGTCTCAAATCCTTTCAATTTCTTCAGTACTTTGCTATTGTATCGGAAAAACTAAATGTTTTAATCGATATTAAGTTTGCGCGGATGTACGTAAAATCCAGAAGGACTTAAGATAAATCCATATTTTATTACCGATCGATTCCGATTCAGTATCATTTGCTGAACTGAACTAAGCTTGTCTGTCGTTCGTGTGCTGCCTGCCAATGTATTTTTGTGTTCAACCTATAGGTTGCAAGTTTTGAGATATTTTGATGAACTCTAGTATACAAATGTTTTTTGGTACAAGGATGCACCCGAATGAAAATGGTTCGGATCGGTCAATTTTTTCGCGCGCTCTCTATATAACTATCTTTTTTTTGAAAAGTCATTATTTTCAAAATTTTTCAAAAAAACTCGCTGAGTAATACCGCTTCTTCTTCTACCGATTTTAAATTGATATGAAAAATTTGGTTCGTATATTTATGTATATATATATATATATATAGTGAAAAGGAGTTTTTGGCGAACTATTATTGATTGAAATGAAAGTCTATACTTGAAAGGCACCCGTTCACGTCGATTGCACGCTGCATCAATATTTGGACTCATCAATCAGTCATTTTTCTCACTTTCTCCAGCATGTAAGGAAAGCCCGTCGATGTCGTGCAGAATTCAAAAGGACTTGTCTAAGGAGCGAATCTACCAATAAGAAGAGAGCTTACTGAAGTAAAGTGAAAATTTGTAAATGTTTGGTAAATTTGATAGGTTTCGCTTTAATTCGTCGGTGATGTAATTGTAATTAAAACTTTATTTGTGGAATCACGGACTGACTTAAAATTAATTTTTTAATTTTTTGCGAAAATCGTAAGCGGGGGTCTTCAAAAATCGAAAAAAATGAATTTTTCAATTTTTTGCGAAAATTACAAGGGGGAGGGGGATCGTCAAAAATCGAAAAAAATGAATTTTTCAATTTTTTGCAAAAATTGTAAGCGGGGGTCGTCAAAAATTAAAAAAAATGAATTTTTCAAATTTTTGCGAAAATTAAAAGGGGCCGGAGGGGAGGGGGGGTCGGCAAAAATCGAAAAAAATGAATTTTTAAATTTTTTGCGAAAATCGCAAAGGGGCAGCACGTGAAATTCTGAGTGGATTTGGCCATGTCTGTCCGCCTATGTGTCTCCATGTGTCCCCATGTGCGTCAACATACGTGGCGACTGCTCTGCATCTATTGACTGCTTATTAAAGTTAGAAGGCTAAAATTTAAAAACAGACAAGAAAGTTTAAATCGAAATTATTATTAAACGTGCTTATCAGCATAATTTCGGAAGCTACACAATTTAGGTCACTTGTAGCATTATCTATTCATCGACTTACTTCGAATTGCTCACTTATTAATCACTTATGCTAAATTTGCACTTTCTTATATTGTCATATAATGTAAATTTAGCATTAGCAGACGGACTGACACACAGACGGACAGATGGACACACTAAAAAGCGACGATTGATGCTAATAAAGAATATGTTGATTTGACTCCGACGCTGCTTTCTGGACGTTGCAAACGTTTTGACAAAATGAATGAACCCTTCATCCTGCGGCGAAGGGTGTAAATATAACAAAAACATAAATAATAAAATTTATATCAAAAATATAGAAATTTATGCATATTTTGTAGTTTTCCTATTTTCGAATTTTTCCTTTCGCACACAAGTCCTTTGTCAGTAGCTACTCTACAGCAATAGCAAAACAATACCGCTGATGAAATGCGACTGGCATTTCAAATTTTCACAAATAAAAAGAAAGAAAGAAAGAACCACAAACTCCCTCAAAGCACTCTACCATAGATTTATTTATTTGCATACATAAGTGTGACAACAATAAAACACTCAACTAAAAGTTTATATGTAAATACTTGTAATTTAAGTTAAATACAACAATGACAATAATAAGAACAACAATAAGAAGAAAACCATCAACGACTATATAAAAAAGCCAAGTCAAACAGGACCAACAACAACAACAATATTTAGAATAATGACAATAAAATCTGTGTGACAATGGGAGTTACTTGCTACGATAACATATATTCGATATGCATACATATATATATATATGCATATGTATACATGCGCATGGCATTGTGATACAAAACGATATTTTCAAGAATTAATAAAGCATGTTATATATATACATATAAGTGCTTTGTAAGTCTATAGAGTTTAAGTCTGGTTTTTCTTTCTTTTCTTTGCACAATTTCGCACATTTTTGAAATGTAGAAAACATTTTTAAATGCCTTCCACAAAGGAATTAAAATATTTACCGTTATAGAACATTCCTCCATTATCTCTCTCTCTCTCTCTCTTACTTTTATTTCACTTCCTCTTATTTTATTTATGTAACTTAAACTGGATAATAAAAGATTTTTTATTTATTCTATATTTATATGACACAAAGTTAATTAAATTCAATATTTTTCTTTAGTTGATTGAATTCATAAAAACTAAGCTTATCTTAACTTTAGCAACTTGGTTTGGCCTTGGCTTAGATATCGTATTTATATCTCTTATATAGTACAGCGTTTATTAAGCTGGTGCGAATGTATGTAAAATCCAGAATGACCGCAATTTTAGAATCATCTTTTATTACACCGATTGATTCAGAATCACATTCTGAGTTGATTTAAACATGTCTGTCCGTCTGATGTCTCCTTGGAGGTCGCAACATGTTGATATATTTTGACAGAACTTTGTACCGTGACGTGTTTTCCCGCTCAAGGCGAGTGCTGTCGAAAATGGCATATCGCCTGCATGCTTTTTGTTGTTGCTATTGCTTATTTTTTTCAACTTTTTTTGGTTGTACAAAAGGTATTAAATTATACTTTTGGGTGAAAAGTGCAATAAAATTAAAGTATTATTATTATTGAAATTTTAGACTAGTGAAATAAATTCTTAGACTAAACGAAAGACACTGAACACTAGCTATCGACATTAGATATTGACCCTAGTAGGATTAATAAAGTAATATATTGAATTGATATTCTGTTCTGAAGATGATTTTAGAATGTCCAACGGGTTAATCGTTCCAAATGCAATACTTCTAACCAAGGAAAAGATAAGGCAGTCGCAGAGAATGTGCTTTATATGTAAGAATTTGTCCACAACTGCAGATTGGAGAGGAAGACTTCTTCAAGATCCGTTGGTGAGTTGCAATTGTATGACCGCGTCGAATTCTCGAAAATGTTTGGATCTTGATTTTCTCAACTACTAACTGTTGACTATAAAGGTGGAATTAATTGAGGGTTAATAGAAGAGTAGTGTTGATGATGGTTTCGTAAATTTCCAAGAACCAAGACGCAGAAGCAGCATACTTTGCCACTCGATCAGCCTGCTCATTTCCCAGTCAACCGATATGACTAGGAACCCATAACATTTTAATTTTTCCGCCGGGTGATGTAATTATACTCCATCCCGAAGTCGAAGGATTCCAAATAGCTTGTAATACAGACAAACTGTCAGTAGCAATGACGGTTTTGAGTTTGTTTTTATGGGCAAGATTCACGGCGTGAAGGATAGCACTGCCTTCGGCCGTGAAAGTTGAAGTACTTGCGTGCAATATGTGATTGAGAAGAACCTGTCGTGAAGCATCTACCACGGCACAAGCAGGAGGCAGATCAGAAGATTTTCAGCCGTCTGTGTCTAAAAGATTCCAACCGGTACTCTCCAGTACTTGGGTTTTTTCAGCTATTAGATTTCTGAAGACGTTGTAACGAGTCTTCTTGGGCGGGATAAGCTCAGGGCTCCACCAGGACTCCTTCCAAGAAAATTTATACTAACTTGGACCTTTCGGATAGGCGATTAATAGTTGGAAATTTGATTTTATTATTTACTAGCAATTTTTATTGAAAGAGATTTGCGTATATAAAAAAAAAACCAGCTTGGTGGCCCGACTTTTTAGCTTATATATTTTTCCTTTAATTTTTTTATCACTTCGTTTCGCACGACTGTTATATTTTTTTTTTTTCCGCGTTTTCCGTATCCCGAGATCTCCCTTTGGCTGCTGTAACACGACTGAAAGGCTGAGTGCGCCGCGACACGCTCTTTTATGGTGCTGGCCACCAAACTATCCCGTTAGTACAATGCTGTTCTTATATGGCTATGCTTATATGTGTTAATTTGGGCTCGATCACGCTTGTGTGATCGAACCTGTTTGTTTGCCTTCATAACTACATGCTATGCTTAGGCATGCTATTTGTCTACCTGCTCGCTTTGCTTATTTCTATGTGAGTTTACGTTCTACTTATTCTATCTTTGCCTATCCTTATGCCTGTCCTGTTATTATCAACGTCATTGATCTAGGTACCAAATCGTATGATTTGCTAACCCGTTAAGTACGGTTTTTTTTCGAAACCACAAAGCCGTTAGGTTTGTGCTTCTGCCAATGTGAGTGGTTCAATAGCTTGTTGATATAATTAAGGGTGAGTTATAGGCATGTTGCTTAACGGATTATAACTTGTTTCTCTACAATGTTTATAAGGCCCTACTTATATATATGTTGGACAATGTAAAGACTTATATGCATTGTTTATCTATCTGCTACTTAAGAATATATTTTGTTTATATACATTTTATTTATATACATTTGTGGTCAGTAGCGTGTGCGGGAGAAGGATGATCGTAAGGAGAGCAGACACGTAAGGGGCATTCATGTGAAGCGAAAATTCAGACGGACTATTTTTAGTAAGGAAGTAAAACGTTTCCTTTCAACGTAATTTGGAGTATCTTCTTTCTTGTGCATAGACAGCGAGATGTCGAAAGAGCAGTCTTTCAAAATCCATGGAGGTTTAACACCAAACTAGTGAGAAATTTTTAAGGGAATATTCAATTCCTTTGCGACGTACAAACAATTTTTTTTTTTTCTTTTTTTTTTTTTTTTTGGTTTGTTGAGTAAAGTTGGACTAAGCCAATAAATTTGTGACTTATATGTCCGAAGTGCAATACTTTACTGACGTACAAACAATAGTCACTTGCAGATGATGACTTTCGAATTTTCTTAGCAATAATAATCTTTCTTACGCCATTGCCGACAATAGATTTGTTTGAATTAAGAAGCTTGGGGACTATTTTAGCTTTTAATTCGTAAAGTCTATTTTCTAAAGTTGCGAGACCAGTTTCAGTTATAACATTATTTATGGGCGTCGTCCGAAAGGCATAACAACTTGCTCTGAGGGCTTGGTGATAAACCGGTTTAAGAATGTTGATATTAGGTTTGCAGCTATTGCCATAAATTATCAAAGCGTAGTCAGTCTTTCTTAAAACGAGCATTTTGGTAAGATAAGCAATAGTGTTAACATGCGCGTGGCTTTTCCAACCAACGTACTGTATAAAAGTCACCTTTGTTACAGTAGAATTTTTTAACCGAAGACGGTGTCTTTTCCAACGGTAATTGTTGGAAAACGTGAGCCCGAGAATATGGAGCGTCTGCCCTTTTTGTACTGGTAAGTCGTTAATATGCATCAGCCGATTTCCTGCATCGTACATCTGTTTTCGACAAATGTGCATTTTTTTTGATTTTTGTATAGAAATTTTTTGCGCCTGACGAGTTTGTCCATGCGGAGATCTCTCGTCCAATAGATTCGTGCTATCTTTTGCTTTTGTTGAAATGTACACATCGTCCGCATAGACACAATGTTCGATTCTCGGTACACGGCAAAGAATTTTTTTAATTTCGTTGAAAGCGATCTGGAACAGCGTGACAGAAAGAGGAGACCCTTGCGGAATGCCAGGAATCAGAGAGATGATTGTTAATCCTAACTTTAAACCGCCAATGCGACATGAATGATTTGATGTAGTTGAAGAATTTGGGTCCAACATTCCATGATTTCAAGAGTCTTAAAATAACATGAAGAGCAACTCTGTCAAATGCTTTTTCAAAGTCAATTGATTTCGCTTTGCTTGTAAAGTAATCAATATGGAAAAGAGCGTCGATGCATCCTCTACCCCGCTTGAAACCAATTTGTTGCTTTGTAATCAGGTTCTTGGACTCAAGAAACCAGGATAATCTAGATGCCATAAACTTCTCGAATACGTTTGAGAGGCAAAATAAAAGAGAAGATTGGGCGATAATCCGATGCGTTGGAGACATTTTTTGACTTTGGAATTGAAACAACTGCCGCCAGTTTCCACGTGTAGGGTATATGGCCAGTCAAAAATACCGTATTATATAGGTCCAGTAATGTCTTTTTTACTTGAATAAGACATAGCATTGACCATTTGGTATGAGATGCGATCTAGCCCTGGTGTCCTCCCCTTTAAATTGGAGAGACAACCGGCAAGTTCTAAGGTAGATATGCAATTCTCCAAGGACATAGCACATCTGTCAATATTATTTGAAAGAGAAGTTGTAGTCCTTTTATTTTCGATGAAAGCACTGGAGAAGTTGCTGTCAGAGGAGTATTCGGAGCACACTTTTCCAAAGTAATTAGAAATCTAATCTGCTTCAGTTAAAGTTCCATTGGGAGTCCAGATGGCAGAAATTTCCTTCAAATTTGAAGTCCCATTGTGTCTGTTGATTTTGTTCCAGACAACCTTCATTGATGTGTTTCTGTGCATTCTTTTCGAAAAGAGTTCGAAACTAAGTGCCTTCGATTTTCGTAATTCCTTCCTGAACGGAGTATTGGCCTTTTTGTATAATAACAAATGATCACGATCAGGGCATCACTTAAAGCGGCGCCATAGATCCATTTTATTTTTTCCCAATAACGAAAGCGTGTTGTTCCACCAAGGCAGTCTAGTTCGTTTAAAAAAGCCTTTTGGATTGGGGAATAGAGAGATGAGCAGCCGTGTGAATCGCTTTAGACATAATAGCAGCATCATGACTGCAGTTAGCGTTAAAAGGCTTCGATTTCATATATGACTCGGCCTGGATGGAGTATTTGATGCACATATTCGAGTTTTATAGCTTATCTGCGACCTGAGGCAACTTCAGTCGATACTCCAAAGAAGCCAGCTCCTCCAACTCGCTTAAAGGACGAACGTATTGCAGCTGGTGAAATTACCAATACGAGCGACAGCGAGCGTGATATTGGTTATACGGGCGGATGTCAAAAAAAAAGTTTGTGTTCGTCAAAGTTTTTCTTTTGTTTTGTTTTTATTTTTTTGCTCTCTTCGTCCAATCCAATGTTAAAATTGGACTATTTTTGCTTAATTGATATTATGGCGTACATACAAAATTTTAAAATATACGTTATGGACGATGCTCGGTAGTGCAGTCGTATATTTTCTGGCCGATATATTATCACGTGATGATATTAATTCAAAGACTGCTATGCTATGCTAACGATTAATAAATATTTGTCAGTATTCCAAACCTGTAAATTATCGCATGACACAATGAATGAGCCTGAGAAGGATAAGAAAGACAAGAAAGATAAAAAGAAAAATAAAGGATCCGATACAGTGGAAAAGGCAGACAACAGTGCGAAAGACGAAGAAAATTTATACAGTGGGGACGAAGGATTTTGAAAGAAAAATATCTTTTTCCTTTCCGAAAAATCCAAAAAAAGAAACTTGTTCGAAACTCCATTTTGTCTTTTTTATTTTTCAACTTTTATATATTTTGATATAAACTGCGATTTTTAATTCAATAAACTGACAAATAATTTGAAGTTTTCTGACTCGGTCGCAATATATTGAAAAGAAATATTAGGAATTCAAATTCGTAGTCTTTGTCTTGAATTTTTTTGGCGGTAAAATAAGCAAGAGTTCGCAAAAATTTTTAAAAAAATATATTCCAAAAATAGAAATTAAAATCAAAATTCGAGAATGGTCGCAATACCAGAAAAATTACTTCAAATGTTCTCAGGAAGGAATACCTATGCGTTTAGCAGAAATATTGTAAAACGGGTGCCAAGGGCAAATCAAGCTGTTTCGCTGGCAGACGCCATGGGGGCCAAACGATGCAATCAAACATCATCATCATCATCATCATTATCATCATCATCATCATCATCATCATCACCATCACAACCACCAACAACGACGACCGCCGCCACCACCACCACCACAACAGCGACAACAACAACGAATTTAGAAAGTAATACGCAAGCGGGAACTAAACCGTGTGATAAGTCTGACAGTAAAGGCAGTGTGAGCCCTGCAAGCGACACCGAGGCAGGTCAAACAAAAGTTGCCGAAGGTACTCAAAGCTCTAAAGCTCAAAGCCCTGCGAGTGAAGATTCCAAAACTACTCAGATTAGTAAATGTACAAAAGGTGCAGACGGTGGTGATTCAAAAGAAAGTTCTGGAGACACTGATATAATGGATAAATGCCAAAAATTCGGTTCCACTCATAATGATACGAGCTTTTGGAGGAAAGTTTCCTTGGCTGCAATCCCATTTGCTTTTGGTTTGTCTGCTTTCATATTTGCCACTCGCGGCGAACACGAGAAGGACGATTTTATACCCTACGAGTTCTTGTACCGTCGTAACAAACGTTTTCCTTGGGGCGACGGTAAATATTCTTTATTGCACGGGAAAAACAATTATGATCCTGAGGAAGAAGAGGCCAAAATTGATGAAGAAGCAGAAGAGGACGGTCCGCCAACGCCCCGTTACAAAAAGACCAAAGATCCTTTAGAGGAAAAAAAGCAACTGAGAGAAAAGCATGCCGACAAAGGATTGGAGCGGCGCAAAAAACGTCATCAGCTGGAGAAGGAGAAAAGGGAAGAAGAAGCAAAGGAACAGGAACAAACACAAGAACAGCAAGAATAAAAGTACAATGGATGTAGACTGTGCGACATCTGTGGAGGCAGCAGGACACGTCAAGCATTTTTGAAGAGATTTCAAAAACAAAGCTTTTTCTCATATATTGGCTGTTCGAATCTTCCGTTCCTTCAGTGTGAATGAATCGAACGCTATTTTATAAAAGTCAAATATTTATTGATGAAGAAGCAAAAAAAAAAAACGAAGACGTACAAAATAAATTAACATGTCTTTACATCCGGTACAATGTTGCAATTTTCATTGGCCCCCTTTTTGCCAGTGGCAGTTATTGGTGGGCATTCAACGCAACAAATGTTATTCTTGGGTGTGCTAGCGACCAGTCGTTCGATATTTTCCCCTTTACTACTAGTGCTGCGTGAAGATTTTGCTTGAGGCTGAGATGGGGTTTCTGCTTTTGGTTTAGGTATTTCTTCGACAATCGGCTCCTCAATTGGGGGAGGATTCTCTTGGCCCCAATATTTCTGTACGAGATTACATAAGAAATCATGATTTATATAAAAGTTAAGTAACAACAAAATTGATATACGAAACTTCCACAAAGGAAAAAATCGTATTCAAATTGATTTGAATTCAGTGACTTTTACATACGAAACTTCAAGACTTAAATACTTGATTACCTCTGGAACGTCCCATATAATGATGGCGCCATCTGTACAACCCGTAACGAAGAATTTACGAGACGGACTATAAGCTACACTTATTACAGCCGAGGCATGCTCATGGCCCTCAGCCACGACATTGCCCGTATTGTAGTTCCAAAGCTGAAAAAGAACGATTTTTATTTTTTAACGACACAATAAAAAATTTATATATCTTTGACAAGACATCTCCGCACCTTAACTATTTGATCGCTGCCCACTGATGCGAAGTAGTCACCTGTAGCGTTAATGGCTACATGATTGACAGATGATTTCTTAGAGGCCTGTAATTCCCGTATCAAGCTACCATTGTAGACCATCCAGTAGCTAATGCAACCGTCAGTGCCGCAAGTTAAAAATTGGACACCAGTTGGGAAGTATTTTGCAGTCATGAATTGTGTATTGGCGGCCACAACAGTTTTGCGCGTTAAACGTCTAAATAAGGAATAAAGCGTTTCACGAGAAGAAAAAATGTTGATAGTTCATCAGTGAAAAGCACTTGTTCACTTCACTTACTTTATATCCCAGATTACACAAGAACCATCACTACTGGCAGATATAACTTCGGTATCGAATTTATTAAAGTCCAAAGTGGTGATAGGCGCCGAATGATCCTTTAAAACGCCCAACAAACTTTGTCGGAATGGTTCAATTTTCCAAACTCGCACTTGACCTTCTGTACCCCCCGTAACTAATACCCGACCTGTTGAGGATATAGCTAAAGCGCTGCAACCTAAACAAGCAAACATTTTCAATCTGTCTATTAAGGACAATAAAACATATTAAAAGCCACCTTTATTATGAGCATTAGGAATAGCATAAACCAATCGGCCTGTTATGGGTGTAAAAGATCTAATGACACCATCATTCCAAGCGGACACAATACTAGTGCCATCGAAACTGAAAGCTAATGCTGCGCAATTGAAATTATAAACCATGATACGTAACAATTCCTGCAAACGTTTGGTCGACCAAACACGTATTGTTTCATAGCCGGCCGTAGCGAAAACATTAGACAGATTTCTGCAGTTGGGATAGAGAAGAAGCCATTTAAGAAGATTATTAAAGCAAACGCTGCTTATGGAATTTTTATTATGCATCGGCTAAATAATCATGCGCTTGTTTGTAGGCAAGCGATCGTATAAAATTATGCTTTAATTGACTTAAATAAGCGCGAGCAGGAAAGATTCATAATTTACCTGGGGAACACTATAGCATATACGGCCTTTTTATGGGAAGTTTTCAAAAGCTTCAAACTAAAGGTTTTAATATTCAACAAATAAATCTCATTCAAATCGGTAGCAATATAATATTCGAGGGGGTTAATTTCCACCAAAGAGCTTACCGCCCCATTCACTTTAGTTCGTTTTAGCTGAAATTTGAAATATTAACTTAAAATTCGAAAATCGTAAAAACAAAGTGGATGGATATGCTGCAAAGTTACGGAGAGTGGTATAGCTTTTAGCAAGCATTGTATAAATTCTTACCATCTTTAGCATAGGACAAGTAGGATTTGGATAATTTTTAAAGAAAATTTCATTAATATCTTTGCGCTCTTCTACCAACTCAACGACACCATCTCCTGCACCTACTAATAATAGGCCATCATCAACAATACGCAAGTCGCGCACACCATGCACGTAGCGATTACAGTCCTTGCCGAACGGTTTACGGGGGTTGTGTACACCATAGGCACCCACAAGTCCGGACGTCTGACCCATTTGAGTAACATTGACAACATCACAACAATTTAGAGCCACTTTCATCAAATCTCCACTATAAGTACCCATATAGGCGTACTTATCGCCGCGATATATACCCACACAACACATGCGTCTTTGTTGCTTACCCATGAATACATCCTGGGCATTAACCTTTTTCATTTCACGTTGAATGCTCCATAATCGTAAATGACCTGGAAATCAAAAATCGAACCGGCAACCATGTTAAGTACAAAAATTAATATCGTATCAAAAATTCGAATGTTTTTTTTCCCAGAAACTCTTTAAAGCATAAGCGTAAGGACGACCTTATTGAGAACATGTTTTAGACAACGTTTATGCTGTTATTTACTACAGATCGTAGATTATTGTTGGAAGTGCATTCAAATTCTCAGAATCGATTTATGCGGAACTTGTGTTCTTTGTATTTTGGACGACTGTATTTGTGGAATCTTCGCACCCACTCTCAAACTAAACGAGCTAATATGGACGCAAAGGTATGTGTGTTAAGATAAACAAAACTATAGAATAACTGAAGCATAATAAGGAATTTCTTATAAAAATCAATTGATTGTCTAATGTTTTGCATATTTTTCATTTAATATACTTACGATCACCAGCTGTTACGAAAAATGAGGGATTATGGTTTAGTGCCCTTACCACCTCCGGATCACCATTAATACCACGTGAGGCTACCGAGCGACATATCGGAGTCCTAAACAGGTATATATTAAGAACAAAAATATTAAGATACTGAAGCATTACCGCCAAGCATTTAAAATAAATAACGCGAAAAAGAAGCGGAGGCTTTTTTCACACACTTTTTACTACAACGCAACAAAAGAGAGTACGGTGGCGAAAAAAGGAGACGGTATTTTCGCTCTCTTTTTAGCTTACCGCGTTTCAATATCAAAAACAATCACCGAGCCATCATCACGTCCGCCAATCGAAATTATATACTTATCGTGAGCGGTAAAGCAAACTGACTGAGCCCGAACCTTTGAAAGTAGAGCAATTGCAGAATTCATTTTATGCGGTCGTTAAGTCAATCGAATAAACCCGACAATAAATACCTTATGCAAATCATGTCTAGCTAATTCGCGACGTTCAGCGAAATCCCATAGAATAACGTAAGCCGGAAAGCCCATATGATTTATTTGCCCAGAAGCCATATATTTTCCACTAAATAAAAAGAAAAGCTTGTATTAAAATCATTTTTTTTTATAAATAAAAAAATTTGTTTTTCATCCAAACAAACATACGTGCGGCTTAAATCCAAACAAGATAAATTATTGGTGTGTCCGGCTATAAATTCCTGTGTACTGGTCTTTAAATCATCAATACCAATTTTCATGCCCAATGGGAATATCATGTGACGGCCGTCGGGATGTAAGTGCAAGCCAAAATTCACTTTGCCATTAATGCCGAATATAGCGCGACAATTCAATTTTTCAACCTCAACGTCATTTTCAACAGCTTCAGTCATGTTCGCTTCCAGTTTTATATAAGATGATTTTCGATCCAAAATGTGTGTATGTATATATGTATAATCTTTCCTTTTTTATTTGGATTAATAAACAAGAATTAGTTTTCAAAAAATTTTCTATAAACTGATTATTTCAAATATAATGACTGAAGTGGCAGTGAAGATAGCTGTCATGTGTGACGATTAAAATTATGAGAGAGTGATTTTGAACGGAAGAAACTTTTTTTTGTTATTTTTATACAAATATTCACAAGAGTGTTTATTTCATGAAACAACAGTAACTAACGACGCTAATGCTAGAGGAGTGCACGACCATGACAACAAACAAAGAAACATTTAAAAAGTTAAAGGATCGTCGTACCCTTAAAGCAACGAACATTTCTACATATATTTATATATCGCTCAAAATTGTATAACACATAAACCAAGTGGGAACATTATAGTCGGACAAGGCCGACTATTAGATACCCTGCATCACTTCGCCTACTACAATTATTCACTCTTTTTGATAATAGCACACGAAAAGTTACACATCGTAACTTTCATGCGAAGGCATACTTTTCACGAAAGTCCGCGTATTAGAGGAGTCCTCCAAGTTCGGTAAGATCGATTTCCATATCAATTTACTATTATTTTCATATACTCAAATGCTGTATTGAAAATTACACCCTTTTCATCATATAAAGGTTCAGTTTTCGCAGAAGCGGTTGCTTATATTAAGGAGGAGGGTTCAAAAACACTTGCCCCAGCCAAAATTTTTCATAGCAATGTAAAAAGTCTAAGTACTATTGCCGGGTAAAGGGAAGTTTTGAAAATTACAATTTTTTTCTATAGAATGTCTTTTTAAAAAGCGGGTGTTACATGGGAAGTAGTCGAAAAAGTGGTACGATCCGAACAATTTTCCATAGTGTTCGCCATTGAACTAAAACACAGCGGTGTACCAAGTTTCATCAGATTATCTCCAAAAATTGCAATCTATGAACACAAAATGAACACAAAAATACAGACGTGACAAACGTGAAAAGGATAGACGGACTGTGTTTAATATGCCCGCTATAACAATTGGTGTAGGGTACAAAACCACTATTAACCTATTATATAAAATTCTTCAAAAACAAATTACTTTTCTTGGTAAATTTAAAATTTTAACATAAATAAAAAATGAAAAATGAAAAATGAAAAATGAGAAAAGAAAGAAAAAACGTTAGCTAAACTTTTTAACTTTTGCTAATGAAGTCAAGTTGATTGTTGTTAAATCCGCATCGTTTTTTTTTTTTTTTTTTTTTTTTTTTTTTTTTT
>KK502442.1:213281-230781 GCA_000688735.1 Glossina austeni
TAACTTTCTTTCTTTTTTTTTTTTTTTTTTGATCATTTTAATCGGAATCTGCATCTGTGTAGAAAATCAATAAAAGATTCTTTTCAGTCGAAATATATATAAACAGATAGAGTCTGGGAAGCTATACATATTGTCTTGGACTAAAGAGCCCATCGTTCGTTGATTTCTCTATTTAGATAAAAATATTTTTAGTTGTTTTTTCGTAAGTACACAACATCCAAAGAATATCGACGCTTTTAGAGGCTGTCCGCAGCTTGATGAAAAGCACTGTTTCTCAATGAATTAAACCGACGAAACTTATTGGGCCCAGTAAACAGCCACAGTATGCAAATGGCTTGATGAGAACGTTCGCTAACGATAAAAACATCAATCCATCAGTCATTGTAAAGTAAGCCAAGCAAGTCGATGTATACCGATAGGTAAAATATAGGGAAAACAATTAAAATTTCACCATTGATTCGAAAGAAGAATTTACAAAACCAAGCGCAAGACTTAGTAAGTTGTTCGCACTTCTGTGCTTAAGAACTGATGTTTCCCTAAAAAATAAACTTCTCCACAAACACATATAGGCCAGTAAAGCATCTATGCCATAACTATGGCATAGAGCACCTGACGCTAAAGTTGCCGGTGAGGTAAAGTCGCAATTGATCCTTTGTATGCAGTGAGAAAAAAGGCTTACCTCGATCTAAGAGAGGGAGTTTCCTATAAAATGATATCTTATATGCTAAATCCTACAAGTTTTATAACTTAGGCGTATAACCCAAGATCTTTAAAGCCAAGTTGATACCAAAACATGCCTTATATTGCAGTCTCCAAACAACTGCACTGAAGAGTTATAAGAGCTATAAGACCTTTCACACTTGAAAACATTTTACACGCATTAACCGATAACATAAAAGACAAATTTTTCAATTACCACACTCTTCGCAGGATATATAATAACTAATAATGTATAAAATGTGAGAGCCATATTTGAACACTTCAACAGACAATTGTTCGAATGCCTATCGACTGGGTAAGATAGTTGTTATTATCTAAAGATAAAATGCGTCATGAAGGGGCCAAGTTAAGGGAAAAAACTTGCTTCCTTGGTATCGAGGGAGAATTAAATAAAAATCACTCGCAATTTTCGATACAATTTCTTTGCTGTGTGTTTGCTTTGATATAAAATAAAAGCAAATTTTTCTTTTCTTTTCTTAAGACATTTTTTATTAGGTTTCATAATCTTTTTTGTTTTTGTTTGTGTTTATAATTGTGTTTTTTTTTGTTTGTTTTACTTTGTATTCTATGGGTTTTGTAATGATTTCTCTTTTGTTTGTTTGTTTGTTTTTTTTTCACAGTTCACAACCTTACAAATTGAAAAAATTGATATTAAAACCAATACATATATATATGACTGACTGTAATTGATGATGACTTCGACCGTTAGGCTGAATCTGTAAAATCGACTGAGACAGTCCTGTGCCTGCAACGCATGACTGAACGTGTATGTGTGCGCGCGCGGTTATTGATGTGAGTTTATGTGTATGTGTGCTTTTTTTTATAATGTGGCCATGTGTTTCTAAGTTGTTTTTCATTATTATTATTGTTGTTGTTGTTGTTGTTGTTGTTGTTGTTGTTGTTGTTGTTATATGAAAACATCAATCAGTGTATGCTAAATACTTATTAAAAGTTAATTTATTTCATTTAAATGAAAAGAAAATGAAAAGAAATTCGTGTATATGTAAAGAAAATTGAGTAAATGTATAAAAATTCTCTGTTTTAAATTTTATAATGATACATAAACATATCTATGTAAATATGGGCTGTGATTGCTCTCTTGTATTGTGTCTTTTCTTTGTTTTTTTTTTGTTTTCTTGATTATTTTTGCTTCGTTTGTTTTATTTTCATTAATTTTTCAACTAAATATTATATATGTACATATGCATACACATATAAACTGAGACTTTATTTTTACTTAAACAATATAATATTTCTTTTTTTTTTATCGTTCTTGCCATTTCATTTATGACTTGTTGTTGTTGTTATTTTGTTACTTTGTAAGGAAGAGAAAAATAGAATTTTTGCTTAATTTTTTTCTATTTTTTTTTTTGCTTTTCTTTCTTTTTTAAATTACATTTTACGTTTAATGCGCTTTTAAAATACTTTGTGAAATAATGTTTTTTCTTATGTTATTCTTTTGTTTATTTAATTATTTACTTTTGTTTTTTTTTCACTTTACAAGCTATTTAATATTTAATAGTAGTTTATTAAACAAAAAAATCAATTGTGTCTTAGAGTTGAGTTTAATTGAAAGAAATTACATACAATTTGGCACAATTTAGTTTGTTTTTTTTTTTTTTTTCTATTTATATATATATTTATATTATCTAAAAACTACAATGATACGTATGTACTGTCTAGTTGTTGTTGTTGTTGTTGTTGTTGTTGTTGTTGCTTTCATTATCTATTGTCACCCATAAATGAAAAGTTTACACAAGAATTGTTATTCCGATATCCAAATTCATACGCTCCGAAGATATGTATTCTTGATGGACATAGGATTCCAAATTATTTCAGCGATGTCTCTGCATCCGTCCGTCTGTTCGTTGTTCATGGAAACTCTCGAAATCAAATGAAACAAAACAAAACGAAAAACGTAAAACGAAAAAACTTCTTTTGAACACACTACAGCTTGACAAAAAAAATAAAGAAAAAAAAAACAACGAAATTCTTCATTAATGCGTATAAATGGGCGTTATCTTGAAGAATTTAGTTATAAATCACTTGAAAATAAGGCAAAAGCATTAACACACACTGTAAGAAATGTCGTTCGAAATCTAATGCAAATATCAGGATAAATGTTTTGCATCCGCAAATTGAAAGTTACTCCCACCGGCCCTTTGGCACATTTATACTCAGGAATTAATGAGGTAACTACTACTGTGTCCAAAAGGCACGACCAATACCATTTTTCCTCTTTCAAAGCTATTTCGCCGCCTTGGATGAAGTAATCCTCAGACTCAAATAATGTTCCTTGAAACCAGTTTGACCCGGCGAAAGAAATTCAGGATAATCGAAGAAAACCGTTAACATCATCTTGATTTTTGAGTGACTTGGGCACGGTCTGTTCGGTTTTGGCTCATCCTATACACGATATTCGTCCGGTTGATTGGTTGTTCTGGTGGCATATGCCACGAGTCTCACCTCCCCTAATAAGGCGTTTCATCACCGATTGATAGTCAGAAATCATCACCTCAGAGCCATTATAGAAATCGAAAGAAATACTTTTTGTGCTGTATAAAACTAAGCCCCTCTGAAACGCTAATCACGTTTATTATGTGAAATTTGACACAGATGTCTGTCACAGCGCACAGAATATTTCTGATATTCGCGCAATTTAACTCAAGTATTGGTCTTATTTTTTGGTCACAGTATTACATTCGATTCGATTCAGATCGAATATGTTGGTATCCGTACTTACTTACTTACTTACTATTAGATCGCTTTATATGGTTTTACAAGAATTGTAATCGAGACCCCCGTCCCGACTAAATAACTAATTTTTGAAACTGGAAAGTAACAAATTAATAAAGAAAGAAACCATCTATCAACTTGTTTTATTAATTGCGAATAGAGGCACAAATTTAGTTGACCAACGATCAACGATCAACGGCAAAGTTATTAAAAACGAACGCATTTTTAATTATGATTTGAATACATGGACACAAGGACACACCTAGCTAAATCGATTACACTGTTCACACGGATGGAGCAAATGGCAAATTGCGGGGGTCTTTTTATCGTCCGTGACTGCTATGAAAATGATGTCTAGTAAGCTTGAAGTCGACAAACAGTTTTTTTGTTATTTTTAAAGCTTACTTTTATTACTATATTAACCTTGGCCAGGATATATATTAGAGGAGAGACAGAGTTAATACAGATTTAATGTTTCGGACTTAATTAAAAAGTTTTCGCTTCTTCGAGGTCCTATAAAGAGATTTATGAAAGCTGTGAGCAGTAAGCAAAGCTTAACTTTCGCTACCGAATTCGGTATTCCCCGTATCTTACGGGTGTTTATCTTCAAACACAATTCAAGAAACTTTCAATTCGATATGCTTTACCATACCATAGGTTGCGATTTATGACAAAAATATGATGAAATTTTATTTATATTAATATTTTCATTTAGGATAAACACATTTTAGGCATTTTCGTATTTAACTCAGACAAAAGGAAAGCAAATTTCGATTTTGCTCTTTCGATTTCTGTCTCGGCTTATGACGAGCAAGTTGTAAACTAACGGACCAATGCGGCCAATGAAGTTGGAACTATTTTAAAACGAAAAGTATGTTCATCAGAGAGTACATCGGAGTTACAAACGCTCAGAAAATCTCATTTTTAAGATTTTCTTTTCGTTTTTTTTGTTCTTTTTGAAATCCACAACTCTTCTCTAAGCGTTACTTATATCTAAAACTTCGTCTATTCAATTATCTCCAGCGTGTGTATGGCAAATATAGGCTTTACAAAGGTATGAACGAACATAGTTAAACTAACATCCAATCTCATCCGGATCGAGAATGTAAATATTGCAGTAAATAGTCTCTTCTCTCTCTTAGGTTATCAAGCGGAGAAAGATAAACCTAATCTAACTCCAACTTGCTATGATGGACATAAACCAGTACATTTCCACGTTGTTTTACTAATGCAAAATATAAACAACTTCAAGACATAATTAAGTAAGAAATTAATAAAGAAATATAATTAAAAACAAAAAAAAAAAAAAATTTATTACTTCTCGTTATATATATTTATTTATTTTTTTTTCATAATGTTTTCTTTCAAAATTATTATGACTATTAAGAATAATTTCAAGTAAAGAGAATGTCTAAAAGACTCGAAATCTTGTTGATATAGCGGAATCGTTTATATATGCGGTGCTTTTTAAGAAACATGAACTATGAATGAAGTTTTTTGGAAAAGAAAATGTTTTCTTTTCATTTTTGCTAAGAATGTATTTAATAAAAATTGTTAAACATCTGAGGTTTCATTTGTTCATTTTTTTTTTTTTTATGTCGCGAAAGTTCTTAATAATCTTAATTGCATTACGAAAAAAGAAGAAGAATTTTTTTTTTTCAATTTTAACAAAATTATAAGAATTTTACGAAATACTCTGACTAAGGCCTTAATATGATTATAAAAAAAAAAAATAGCCTTCCAGTTGAAAGAACAAAAAAAAGTTAGTTTACAATGATAATAACTTTTCGAGAGTCCTACGCGCTACACAAGTCACAATGTTTCCCTAATCACGTGTTTGTTAATTAATCATCTTAAGGATTTTAAATAAAGTATTTCTTCAATCGTTGATTTTTCTATTTTCCTTTCCTAGTTATTTTTAATTATTTATTTTTGTTTTAGGCATAGCAGGATCAATATTCGCTTATTCTATTGCGTAGATCATAGCGAATATTTCACTTACTTTGAATATCATCTTTAGTTACTAGAAAGATGTAAAGTCGCAGAAGAAAGTGCTTACAAAAAAAAAAAAAAAAAAAAGAGAAATGAAAAAAAAAATAAACAATAATAACTTTAAAATTCTTCAAGAGAGACAAAGATTCACAAATTTCCAACAACAAGCAAACGGCCGGATAAATTGACAAGGCAAAATTTTATACAAAAACCTCGATCTGATCAAGAATATACTAACCTTGCGAGGTTAACCGATAAGTGTAATCGAATTTATTAGAAAGACAGAAGGCNAATTTATTAGAAAGACAGAAGGCAGTTAGCTGAGAACAATAAGGAATAGATGCCGTCTTTTAATTAATTTTACCTTTAATTTACTCTTTTAATGGGCCTCCCGACGCTTCTCGAATGAAAAGTTTAAAAAACCTTTTTCGTCAACTCGAGGGGTTCTGTTTTAATTCTTCCACTATCATTAAAAGTAACATTTTTATAGAGATTCATTAAATGTTCCTTTAAAAGTCATATTAGTAGAATAAGAAGTGAAAGCAAAAAAAACTAGTTTTATATACTTTTCTTTTTTTCATTGATTCATTGGCATCATCATGAATCGCGACTACTAAGTCACTGCTAGAGTGTTCAGATCTCAGTGCGATAGCCGTTGATTTGGTCGTGGCTATACTGAATACTCAGTCGGCAAAAGCATAACATTTATCGATCGAGAAGAAATCATGAAAAGCGAATTCTACCACAAATTGCTAGAATCAGGCTTTCTCAACAGCATATTATAAATTTTTCTATTTCGGAAGCAGTGCATTTTGAAAATTCACACTCTCTTAGTATTGAAAGCGACGCCAGTAGATTTATATGCCGCTTTGTTCTCTATACATATCATTCACATATGTGCTTTGGAGCACTAATTATAAAATATCAAAACTACTGTCCGACTGTCCGACTGTCCATTTAAGGGACATTAGTTGTTGAACTGTTTAGAGTGGCAAATATTGAGAAAGAAAGCTGATACCGGATGGTGTATATAATTTAATTGCCCGAAAGAGAGAGAAAAAAAAAACAAATATGAGTTACAGGACATCGCAGAGATTAGTCCAAGACCTTGAGCAATAATTAACTTTGTTTCTTGCTTCCATGATCGAGAGACATCATAGTTTTCCTTAAGACTTTTAAAACTTTTATTTGTTAAGAGATTAAGAAATTAAAATCATTGAGAAGATAAAAAAGAAAGCGCTGACCGCCTCAAAACATACACAGCGTTCTCGCTGTAGCCCACAATATTATTGATTAAAAATTGAAGATGTTTATAATTTAAAATGTCATACAACTTGGAGAACAATATCCTCGCAAAGCAAATGTAAAAACTTCTGCTAATTTGTATTTTTCCGCTTTTCTTGATTACGTGAATTCCGATGATCCTATACAGCTTCTCTTCATTAAAGATATCAATTGCCATTTTCGAGATTCAAAATAGTTTTTTTGAATAGAAAAATACTAATAATTATAGTAATAATAATAATAGTAATAATAGTAATAATAATGAATCTTTGTATTTATTAATAATGCACAAAAAAAGAGAGGAAAAAAAACAAACGTATAAGCAAAAAGAAAAGAAAATAATAATAATAATATTTATAAGGGAATTTGAATGAAATTCGTATGAAAATACAACAACATTTAAAATATATCGTTCTACAAGACTACATACATTCATGTATAAGTGTATGTAATATGTGTATATTTAGAGAGAAAGAGAGTAATAATAATAATAATAAGAATAATAATATTTAAAAAGTTTCATGTTACTTTCTTTTAAATGTTTTTATAAACTTTTTTTTTAAATTTCATTTTATTTTATTTTATTTTCTCTGGTTTTCTTATTTAAGATAAAAGCTACAATTAATTTGGCAATTGATGGGTTTGATTTGATTTTACGAGTTTATTTTTAATTAGTTTTTCTTTTTTTTTTTACCAATTCTCTTTATTTTTATTAACATATATTTTAATAAAAATGTTTTTTTACAAACTAAAAATAAAAATAATAAGCATAATAATCATATAGTAAAATATTAAAAATAAACAAATCGAAGAAAATTATTAAAATTAAACTTTGGCTTTTGTTGTATGTGACAAATATTTGTTTTTCGTTCCTCCTTTCCTTTGCATGTAAAAAAAAGAAAAGAAAAATATACATAAGAAAGCGTCTTAATTAAATTCCTTTTTCTTTTTTTTTTTTTATTAAATGATTATGAGTATTGCAAATAATTATGTATATTTTTACGGTTTCATTTTTATTTCCTATATATATATATATATATATATATATTTTTTTTTTTCTATATATATATATATATACTTTTCTTTTTTTTTTTTTTTTATTTTTTTTTTTTATTATATTTCTAAGTGGTAACAGGAAGAGGACGTTTGAGTTTTGTTTACTTGTTTCGAAGTCATTTTTTAAGATTTCTTTTTCTTCTTTAATTTATTACATCTACTTATAAACGAGATGAGCTTTGCGTACATAACATATGTAGTTATGTATATTTATGTACATATAATATGTATAGATATATAAATATATATGTATATATATATATATATATATATATCTATGTGTGTTTTCAATAAATTTGAGCATTTTTCAGAGTTTTGTTAAAGAAGACAAAGTTTTTTTTCATTAGTTTTTTTTGTAATGACTATATATGTATATATATATATTTCTTTTGCATAATTTTTGTGCTTTGATTTTATGCCTTTCTTTTAAGGGCGGGTAAGGGGAGAGAATAAAAGCAATTTTTACAACATTTCTGATGATGATAATCAATAAAAATTATATTCAGCCTTGAGCGAATCTTTGATATCCACCACCCTTCGAGTACACATCGTCACCGCATTCTGCATGTAATTTTTATTAGCAAATACTACTTGTTTAACAAAAATTTGTTTACCAATATTTGATCACCCGTCGATGCCTATTTACTTAGTACAAAGTGCTCAAATCGTTTAATTGACACTTAAGTGTGTTAAAGGGAATTGGGGAATATGACCGCACCCAGAGGTGGGATGAAGAATCTAAGCAAATGTAATAAAAGTTCAGAAGATTATCTCTCTCAAAAGTACGGTGGAAATGATAGTTAAATAAGCGTGATAAACCGATTCGTATTTGGCAATAGTGTAAAATATATACGCGTTGCGAGCTTTTTATGGAGGAATATTTTTAATCAGATTTGATTGAAATCAATCATCGTTTAGTATAAATATCGTTTTTAGGTGGCATTACTTTTCACAAAATACAATCAGCATTCAATTAGTTTTTTCTTTATTTTTCACGCGGCACTCGCGAACGTCCTTAAGTATTCTTGAATTCGAACACCGAAAACAAGGGACTAAAAATACAATATGAGGCTACATTTAACTGAAAATTTCCACTTAGCTTAGGGTGTTAGTTTAACGTATGAAAACGCGGAATACAAAAATTACTTTTATCAAACCGCATAACCGCATAACCGCATAACCGCATAACCACATAACCGCATAACCAAGTGTAAGAAAAAACGGCAAAAGCTTTTTAATTACCAAGTATTTAATGAATATCCGCTAAATTTTATAAGGTCTTTAAAAAGTATAGGTTTCATATAGTGTGCGTTTTCTTGTTCAAACTTTTTACGTCAGTCCGCAAGTGAGGTAAGCTCATTTTTAAAATTGATCTCTCAATTCTTGAAGCATACAAGTATACAAGATATGGCCACATTTCGAATGACTTGGAAGGGAGACAGACGACGTTATGTTTATACTTTATGGGAACTTGTGATGTGTACGTCTGACTGTTACAAACGAGATCACGTTTATCTTCTGGTGGTGGGTATAAGAATATCCTATGCGATTTTTTTGTTCCAGAAGGTAGCAACTTATACTTTAATTATATAACTCTCAACTGTTTTTCAATTTTTTTTTTTTTTTTTTTTACAACTTTAAGGTAAATTCAGCAAATTTTTATGGTAAATTTATCTCAAGATTGATTTCGTTTCGCTCACTTTTGATTTTCGGTGACTTAGTTTAAACAAAAAAAAAAAAAAAAATATATATATATATATATATATATATATATATATATATATGTATATTTTTGTTTGTTTGGTTTCTTTTCGCCTGAAAAATGTATTTAATATTGTGTTGATTAAAAAGTGCTAAGTAATTTGCTGAGTTTTCTTTTTCTCCTATATATATACACGTATATATGTATACATGTATATGTATATATATATAAATATTTTTTATACAAACACATCTAAACAATTTCACAATTATACACACGCATACAATATTTATACAATTAAACACACTCGCTTAGGTATACATATATATATATATATATATATAACTTTTATTTCATTTTCATCTTTAATTATGGCCTGCGCCATATGTCTACTAATATTTATTTGAGCATTAACTTTTAGCGGTTACTTTTTTTTTTGTTTTTCTTTTTTTCAATTTATACAAATTTAACTGAACACACTCATACGCCCACAATTTTTCTGGATATTAGAAATGTTGAGGATTTTTCCTTTTTTTTTTTTGTTTATTTTGTTTTATCTTAGTGTTACTTACTTATTTTTGGTTTAAACAAAGAATAAATTTTTTTTATTATTATATTTTTATGTTCTATGGAGAGAGAATTCATTTGTTTCCTTTTCTGGGATAAAATTTCAAAGTATTATCATTATTTTCTTTGAGTCTACTTTTCATTGCAAAATACTCTATAATCTATGGTTTTGTCTATAATTAATTTTGCATTTTCTATTTAATTTAATTTTCTTTTTATAAAGTAAAATCCTTTACGTTTGTTGTGTGTTTTGTTTCTTTTCTTTTCTTTTTTTTTTTCAAATGTTTTTTCTTAAATGTTGTGTATATTGTATCAAGGATATGTCTACGTTTGTTTTTTTTTTTGTGTTTCCTTTTTGTAACTCACTAAAGTGTTTTATTCCTGTTTATATATACATACATACATACATGCATATATATATATATATATATACGTATATACATATATATATATATATATATATATATAAGCTATATATATATAAGCTATATATATATATATGTATATATAGATATATATAAAATCTATTGCTAAATCAGATTTTATTTATTTAGTTATTTATTTATTTACTTAATTAGTTTAATAATTGAAAGCATTTGTGTTTGAATATTTATTTAGCTGCCAAAATAAATAAGAAATATAATAAAAAATATATATATATTTTAAAATCGATTTAAAAACTTAAGCAGGAACTAAAAATGAGTAAAAATTATAAAATAAAATATTTCTTTCCATATAAAATTGTAAAGAAAATGAAGACAACTTTGAGTATTTTATGGTAAAGCTAAAAAATATAATTCCAGCCAATAATGTTTGTTTATTTATACATACTATTATGATATTATATCCAATGTAAACATTATATATACTAATGCACCTGCGCTGAGGTTCGTTGTCGCATTGACATGAAAAACTTGAAAGTTTTGAAAAAATACCAATCGAGAAAGACTTGCGTTAAGATCAAGCTCTTATGTTCGTTGTAATGTTTTCAAAATGATGAGCGGGAAGAAATTGTGCATTCATTGTTGATCGATCATCGAAAGTAATTCTAAGGACAAATGTCTTGAAACGGAATACGCATATATTATAGGTTCGATGGGAACGGAAGACCACGATTTCTAATCGGATTGTAAACCTTTCAATATGGAGGCTTTTGAACTGTCACTGTGATTAAATTAGACAAAAATTATTGTTCAATTCAGCTCGACCGTCAAAATCATCGATTGAAGGCTGCATTTGGTAACAACAAATATGTACTACACGCTTGTCTAAAGCGGTTTGTGGCTACTCAGAACTCATTTTATATTATGAGAGGTATGATTTTAATAGATGCTGCTTTCAGAAAAGTAATAATGAACGCGAGCCGCGTTTTTTTGATTTTTTTTGGGATTAGTTTGGAATTAAACGAAGTCGTATCTGTGCAAGAGCCATTTGAAAAGCTTTCCATGGGAAATATTAACGCCATATGCTCATCATATCTCCGATACATTTACCTCTTTCAGTATATATAATATTTTATACATTAATCCGAGAACCTTACGAACGGAAATTCACTTGATTTTCTCCACGAAAATATTGCTTAGAGAGGATCAAAGATAAATGTATACCTATGAAATTGTTATATAATCAGATTCTATTTGATGGCGAAAAGGTGCATTATTAACTGGTATACTTATGTAAATATTTAAAATAGTTGACATTATGTAGTGATTTGATGATATTGTCGAATTATTTTTATTAAAGTCTGTTTTTCTTTTTCTTCAATTGTTTAAGTGCGGTCGAAAGCACCTTTCCATTTAAAGTAGATGTGGAAGATAATAATTTTTAATCGAGCAAAATTGAAAAGAAAATTTTTCGAGTCTCGATTGAATATCGATATCCGGTGTTTTTTCTTTAACGTATTCGAGTTGTTTGGATTTTAAAAATTGTTCAAAAAAAATCTTAAAACCATGAAAGAGGTTAGGTGTTGCTTTTAATTTTTATTTTACTATTCTGTTAACATTACAATTCGAAGTATCATAAATAGCGTTAGTCTTCTTTGAAGTTCATGTAAGCTCCGTAATTGTACATTTGTTCACTTCAATGCGTATCGCGATTAGAATAATTTTAGATATAATGTAATGCGCGAGTGAAGCAGGTGGACTAAGTCTCAAGTACAAAGCTTAACAAAAATTATTTTATACAAGTTGATAGAAATCTTTGGACATATACACCTTAGGCAATAAATGGAAATTCAGAAATCGCACGAACCGAACCATAGTATGTTTTCTCATTCAAATATATAGTAAGAAATATCGCAAATATCGATGAATACTTTGTTAAAATATTTCCGCCTCCCTACGCTTAATGTACGCTTTGTGCTCGGGGCGGGAGTGGAAAAACAATCTACTGAAATTTTCACACCAAAATCTATATATCATTACAATGTTTCGGAAAAGTTTTATAAACATTATTGCGAGAATATTTGCTTTATTTATTTAATTCAGCGACTTTTTTTCCTTAAGTAAATATATAATTTTACGAAATGTACACAAAAGGAAGTCTGAACATTTGTGTCAGGTTTTTTTTTTAAGAGCAATTTCTTAGAATTTTTGATTGAAATTCGATTTATTTTGTTTTTATGAAATTTCGTTTTTACAAATGTTTTCTAAAGAGAAGATTAATTTAAAAGATTTCATTAGTACAGAGAAGAGAAATATTTGGGGAAAAATGAATGCATAATAGAGTTGCTCTTTTGAGAATTTAATTTAAGTTTAACTTAAAACTTAAGTTTTAAGTTTAAGTTAAACTGCATTATTTTTGCTTGTATGTGTATGTGTATAACATTATTCAAAAACGAAAAAAAAAAAAAAAATTAAACAGACTTCATGATTTGCTGCTTTGTCTTAAGTGTAAATTCAACAGACTATACGATAGAAAAAAAAAAAAAAAAAAAAACAACTAATAATGAATGACCTGACTATGCGTTGATAGTTGCCAAAGACACATTAAAAATTTCAAAAAGATTTTTAAATGTGTATAAAAATCGATGTTACAAAGAACAATAATAATCCAAAAAACAAAAAAAATTATAATAATAATATCATGATGAAAAACCTATAAGATACCCTATAAGATAAGTTTAAAAAAGAGCTGCCACTTTCATTAATTGAAAATAATCATGATAAGAATAATATTTAAACAATAATAATTAAAAATAATAATCATATTTAAAAGAAAGGAAACTATTCTAATGACTAATTTGAATTTCCTTATGCTGGGAGAGTTTATTTTTCTCGAGGATAATTGTTTCTGTACAATTTTATGTGTATAGTTTTTTCCTTTTTTTTTTTTTTTCTTTCTTTTAATATTTCATTATATTTCGTATTCTTTTCTTCAAGTTTTTCCTTTTTTTAGTTAGAATTTTTCTACAAAAATGAAAGGTTTTCAAATAATTGCTTATGCGTATGTATATATAGATATATATGTACGCTTATATACATGTATGAATAAATAAGGTGTGGCGGTTAGTAATATGTATATATATTTTATTTATTTATTTATTTTTTGTTTTTGGATCAATGCAACTCTCACCCTAATCAAAATCAAAACTAATTTAGAAAGGAGAGAAAGAAAACAATTTAAAAAAGTTAAAATGAAAGGAGGCACTGTTAACCGTTATCGAATGTACTTTGAATTGAAATTCGGTTCCTGATCGAATATAATCATATTGAATTTTAATAAATACAAAAGTCATATTAGAAAACGAATCATATTTCACCGACAAGTGCTATAATCATAAATTATTTTTATTTCATAATTATGTCGGCATAAAAAAAAAAAAAACAAGAAGAAAAAGCAAAGATTTAAATTGAAGTCCTCAAATCAACTACGAAACCAAGTAGTTTTAGAAAGAAGGCAACGTTCTAGCCCCGGTGCCAATCAATCAGCCTCGGTCCTGATTTCAAGTAGCAATGTCTCTTCAATTCATTGCTAAATTATCGCTCGCCCTTTTTGAAAAGGGAAAATTTAAATAAGATAACATTGGAAGAGATTAGCTGTACATGGGGTATTTGTGTTTCGAAAAAGTCCTTTCGCAACTAATGTTAACAATGTCCAGAAATTATTGAGTACAAGAGATTTTCAAATGTCATATCGTGTAACTCCAATTATAATTGCAAATCAGGATATATGTGTATGTGCTATTGATTAGTTAAGATCAGAGGAGAAACAATTTGTTCTGTATAAATATTTTGGCAAAAGATTGATCAATGTTGTTGTTATTGTTGTTGTTGTTTTTTTTTTTTTTTATCTCCTTAAGAAACTCGGCAAAGGGTAAAATAAACGGTTGTTTATCACTGCTTCTTAATTGCCACACTTACGCGTTCTATATACATACGATATATAAACGATATATACATATATTTTTTAAAAACCTCATTTTTCTTGTAGATACATAGATATTGTTTCAGTGACTTGATTCTTAATGCAAATAATAAGAGAAGCGTTTTTCTTAAAATTTTGAAAACTTATTTCCTGTTCCTTCTACGTCTATACATTTTTTAAACCGTTTTGGTTTCTATTACTGTTTTAGAACAAGAGAGCTTTTGTTTTTTTTTTTTTGTTTTTTTGTTATAAATTTGCTGTTGTTTGTTGCTGGACGACATTGAATTGAACAAAACTACATTTAGGTTCGTTTTAATTTCTCTTGTTGTTGTTGTTGTTGTTGCTGCTGCTGTTGCTACTGCTGCTGCTGCTGCTGCTGGTGTTACTGATATTTGTGGTGTAAGACTTGATTTTTATTATAAGATGAGATTTTCCTATTTCTCATATATTTTTTGTAAAATTTTTAATGATTAATACGTTTTCCTAGATTTTTAGCAGCTTAACAACAATAGTTTGTTGTTATTTATTAAAACTTTTTTTTTTTTTTTTTTATAATTTGTGTATAAATAAATCCGGGGATTTTCTTCTTCTTATTATTATTATTATGATTATTATTTTTATTTTATAAAATCTCTTTTGCTTTTTTTGAGTATTTTTTAATTATTCTTAGATTTCTTCTTGTTTTATAATTCCTTTGTGTTGAGCATTCTTTTGTTGTTATTTGCTACTAGCGCTTATTATCCTCCTTAGCATATGGTGTTATGCTAACTATCTATGTAAAGAGATGATAATAATGTTACGGTTGTTGTTGTTGTTGTTGTTGTTGTTGAGTATTGTTAAATTTCATAATTCTTTTTTCTTTCATTTTTTTTTTTCTGTTTCTGCTTTTGTTTTTGAATTTTTTTTCTTCTCTCCTTTATTTAATAGGGCGCGAAACGATTAAATCCTCCACGATACATAGTAGCCTGTGAAGGGGAATATGCAAGAAAAAAAAAGAAGAATTTTAGTGCATAAGCGATGTAATTGTAAAATGATTTTTATAAAGAGAATTTACCCCATAGCCTGGCACGGGTCCTATACCATGTCCCAGATAAGGATCTGCAAATTCTCGTGCGTAACTGAGAAAAGTAAAAAATTTGATTTCATTTTTTAAAAATAATCTTTCATTTTGCATTTAAATTCGTTATGTTAGTGTTAAAGGTTAATAATTGATTTTGATTGAATTATTTTTGTTCTTGTTCTTGTTCTTGTTTTTTCGATTTTTTCGTTTTTCTTTTTTCATTCTTCTTATGTTCTTCTTCTACGCTTAGGCTTATAGGCTTGTTTGTGCTAGAGTCATTATTTGAAATTGTTTAGTTTTGTTAAAATTTTGCAACATTCTTCAAGTTTTGCTTTCGTTTCACTATTTATTAAATTTCTTTTCATCACATTTCTAAAAATATAAAAAATAATAAATTAAAAATTATGAAAAAAATGATGTAAAATTATTAAGAAAAGAAGATAAAATGATGATAAGAGAAAAGAAGGTGTAAAAGAAATTCTTCTTTTTTTTTTAATTATCTACAGATCGGTCAAGAATTCCGTATAGAGGCATAGATAAATAAGATAGAATAGGATGAATGCAGAAGACTCGTCAATCATATGATAATGAAAGAAATGCCTACAATTCTTAAACAATGCTATCAAATGGAAGAGTTGAAGAAATATTTCTACATATTTATCGCATCAAAAGTATTTGGAATTTGTTCGCATTACAAGGTTTTTTTCACATTCAAAAGACCATTTTCGCTCGCTTGCTCGCACTAAATTTTATATGATAGACACACACATAGGTTATTGTGAATTTTAAATGTGCATCCATTCGATGTGTGAGCACTTTTGATGAAAATGAAATTTAAAAACGTTCAGTGAGTGGCAGTGCTACGGGAAACATAAACAAAAATTTGTTCGACTTTGATCACAATAAGTGAGTTAATCTTCTCTGCCCCTTACCAATGTCCATAAAAACTGCCACACGATCAGTTGGGCAATCATATTAAGCTGAATAGTAGCCCCCAGCTCAACTGGAAAATCTTATGAGGAACAAACGCATTCTTCGTATACTTTAACAGTTCTTATGTATTCTGTGCAGAATGAAAGGCGAAGAAGTATGGAAGATGTTTCTAAAACAATTAAATAACAAAGTGTGTAGGTCGGTAGTAATAGGTTCATTTTGTGGGAAAAGTGATAGGAATCGTTAAGGAAACCATAACAATTCAATTATAAAAATTTATTTTATCGCCTTCAAAGTGGATGGAACAGCTTGTGGTGATAGTTACGCCAGCACTTCATTTAATTTAAACACAAAGTAGGTAATTACTCTTCGAAAATCATAAAAGCTTGATAGAGCTCTCAAAATCCACCATTAAATGCCATTTAGCGATGATGACGCACGTGACGTTCACTTGTTGACTATTTAGGATATTCTTACATATTATGATTTTTTTTTAAAAGTTATATTTTTATATTTTTGAAAATTTAATTAAATAAAAAAAAAAAAAAAAAATGAAAATAAATACGAATGTGCAAAATGAAAAACAAAGCCCTCCTAAAAGTTTAGCACCTGCTCCAGATAGATGACACCTGTAAATTACTGTACAAATGACACGAGCTTCTCAGCTATGATGGGCGTATCTGAATCCCGGGGTACATGTCTATCATTCTTTATAGGCGTTGTTATAACAAATTCCACACGGACAGATTTGCTACCGAGTAAGGATGCATTTAATAAGATTTTATATAGTTTGGTAAAAAGAAAAGCAACCTCGATGAGCTCTTTCAAAATTCGATTTTGAAGCATTCAGAAAAAGGATTTTTTTTCGAAATCAATAAGCCATCATCTCATCTCGCTTTTACCCGTTTTTTTTTTCCGCGATATCAAATGAAACTAATCTTTTGTCGATTGTCTTGTCTTTTGTCGAATAAAAGATTTCCCTTGTCCGTCTATTCATCCCTAGTGTTTGTTTGAGAAAAAAGCGATGTTATCGTAGAACTTCTCAAATAATTTCATCCGTTTATTATTTACATGATATACGCACG
>KK502442.1:235781-279324 GCA_000688735.1 Glossina austeni
AGAATTTATGTTATTCTAACAAGCTAACTTTTGGTGAAGGAAATCACAAATTGCACGAGTTTTTGCTTTTGTCGTTGGACGGGCCTTTGCTTGAGGTCTCAAAGTCCTAAGTTATTAGTGCAAATATACTGAGCTAGTTAGTTGATCTTTCCTTTATGTCTCGAAGATAAATACGTATGATAACATGTACCTATGTTATGTGCTCAGTCATGAGCTAGGATTCAGAAGTCAATATATCGGTAGAATTAAAAGTGCTTTTATTCCTATTATTTGAGATAAAGCTTTTTACTTATCGACAATTTCTAAAGCGAAGAGCTTACGAAATAAAAAAATGAGTAAATAACAATTGTTTAATTATTTACAACCAACAATTAGTACAATTACGCATATAAACAAAACATGAGCTAAACAATAATAAAATAAAATTTATGCAATGTCAACAAAAGAATCAATTTGGGTGAGCATAAATTCGTGCCTCTGTTGACAAGTGTGATATTATGATATCACTTAATGTAAATAATAGAATATAGAGATAGAAAAAGGAAGCGTGTGCGCCACAGGTTAGTGCGTGATGATATCCTGCGCCCACTACATTCGACTATAACTAGCGACTGATATCAGGTCGATTTCTTTCAAGAATTGAATTTTTTTTCTTCTTTTGCTAAATCAATTTAAAATATCGCGCTAATCGAGAATATCTATAAAGCCTTACATGATTTGCGATACCTACTTTTAGAGATTATAAGCGGAATGATAAGATTTCCACTTTTTGTATGTGTATGGACATAAGAAGCCCTATGGACGAAATAAAATAATTTTGAAAATAGAAGAAGAAAAGAATGAAAAAAAAATTAATATTAATGCTAATAAATGCTAAAAATTGCACGTTTGTAACAAAAAAAAAAAAAAAAAAAAAAAAAAAAAAAAAAAATTGATTTAAGGGACTTCTCGAAAATATTGATTTTGATATCCACCAACGAAGAATGGGGGGTACCTTCAATTTGTTAAAACGTTTACAGCACCCAGAGCGAAGCCTAATTTTTAATCAGCATCAAATTGTCAACCATGTTTAAGTATGTTCGTCTGTTCGTCTGTTCGTCTGTTCGTCTGCTCGTCTATTCGTCTGTTCGTCTATTCGTCTGTTCTTCTATCTGTGAAATTTCTGTGCAATGTATTTAGTAATAAATATTCTTGTGGCTGCAAATTTGGCGGGAACATTGAAACGTTTTGCACGCTGGTTGGAGCCAATCGTTCAGAGGACACGCTCACAATCCAAGAAAAGGTTTGCAGCATTCAGAGGGAAACTTCAGAGATCCTATAAAATTGGCATATAATCGATCATTATCAAATTCTCGGGCGCTCTGACCATGTTTGTCAGTCCGTTTGTCTGTTAATTGCTGTGATAAACGCTCTAATGGTCGCAAAAGTGTAAATAAAATTGAGAAATTTTGGGAAATAGTGTTGGAAGTTGTAGTAGGTAGCTTGATATTGAAAATGGACCAAATCGGTACAATATAAACTGACGAAATTCCGACTTTCCGATGTTTTGTGCATTCCGTGCAAACTACACCGGACGCGCATATTCTATTGAGTAGGGAAATTCAGTTTTTCCAACTTTTTCTTTAGTCTTTTTTAAGATAGAGTTGGTGGTGGGTATAAAAGATTCGGCCGCAGCCAAATTTAATTTTTTTCCTTGTTTTTGCTAATACGAATATAAAGGGAATTGATTAAAAGCCAATACTATGGGTCTTCAAAACTTTTTTCTGCTTTTCTTTTCTTCCGGGAGAGGGGTAAAATTTTAAAATTAACACTTTTAGTTACTTGAGATTTACGATACCGCGATAACGGCGAAATTTTGGGATTCCTACGGATGGACACACAAACTTCAATATATCCATTGTTTTGGCAAGAACAAAGATAGCTTCATTAAAATCACTCTAACTTGTAAACGAATGGTCGAAATGATATGAAATTTAGAAAGGCTTTGCTTGGGGTTAGTACTCTCTAAAAAAAAAGTTCCGGGAGAAATGGATAAATGTGTCAGATGATATGTGTAACAAATTTGATTTAACGAGAAAATACTTTGCACCCTTGTGCTATAAGTGAAAGGAAGAAGTTGCTACACTCAACCATTTCGTTAATGCTTCAATTGATCTAAAATACAGGAAACTTAAAATAAGTTTGCAGGGTTTTTAGGACGCAGCGATATTATGAGAATACACTCCTAATGAGCTTTAACGAACAATGGAAGTTATCTCGCTCAAGTTGATAAAGTTCATTGAGATTTGAATAGACTGAGTTCTGTACCATAAGCCATGTGTTATCCACATCCCAATTTAAATGGTTTAATATAGCGCGCTATAGGCCGCTCCAACGTAACGAGCAACAGCTCGAACAACGGAAAAATATGCAAGTATGTTGACTGAGAAATGGTTTACTTTTTAGCGTGACGACGCTCGGCTCCTTGCTGTAAAATCCGTCCAGAGAGTATTAGCAGCATTGAACTGCAACCTCGATATACTTATCAAATATTGCCCGTTCCGCTTAGTATTGGTGTTAACCGACGACTAACTGTCTAAGGCACATTATGGACAACGATTAATGCAAAGCCGTCTCCCCCCGTTTGCGATAGGCGAAAAGACCTTATAAAATAATAACACAGCATGACAAGATTCGGGCGCGAAATCCGCCCAGATACCGAAGATACTTCGATGTAAAATATTGATGATTATGTTATAAGTGCATTCGTAATTCAAATTCCGTGATTAATTATAACAATTTAAATATTTTCGAAATGTAAGAATGCGAAGGAAGAAAAATGAGAAATGAACATCTCAAAAAAAAAAGAAAAAAAAAAAAAAAAAAAAAAAAAAAACACACAAAGGATTCTTTCATATTTTTAGTATAGTTCACGTGATCTACAGAGTTTGTGTATAAGAAAAGTAATAAATTTGTTACGGTTATAATATTTTCATTTTACGGTATGAGTATGTAAATGACAGTTCAATTTATAAAATTTCAACCTGAATATGTAAAAATGGCAGAAGAATGAAAAAACATTTAAAAAAAAGTGCACGAAACAAAACTCAAATGCAAAAGTAAAAAATTACAAAAACTTAGTGTGAAATGTATAAATGTAGAGAAGAAGTAAATAAATATAAGTGATACAAATATATATATATATATATAATATATAAATATATATATAATATATAAATATATAGAGAAAGAGAGAGAGAGAGAGAGAGAGAGAGAGAGAGTAAAAAACGAAGCTACATTAACCAACCCGGAGGACGAATCTTAGACACTCGTCACCTCAAGCAAACATATTTGAAAATTTAAAGTTTTCTTTACATTTTTCCATCGATCTTGAACAACATTTCAGATTCCCAGCTAATATAGAGGGTGAGTTATTAAGAAAAATCACATTTTGACAATTTTAATTTCTCCCTCATTTCTTTTTCGATATAGTGACACTTTTTTACGCGTAGATATGCACACGAATAATATATTTTCTCGCATTTATTTCACTTGAAAGGTTTTGAAAATTATTAACATTAGTGCAAGTACAAGTTCTTAGAGCCATTGCAGAGGCAGATCTGAGGTTAGGGGGTAAAAGTCGTCAAATTTTAATGGTAACGCATAGAAATATCTCTTGCTTAGCGTATAAGTATGCATATAAGTAAAAAAGTGAATATTTATCTGATGGTCTATCTGTCTGTTCATTAAAATCCCGAAATTAATCCCAAAATTTTGTTTACGAAAAAAAATTTGCTTTTAAATTTTGTTTCTTTATCTTGTTTTCCCACTTTTGTTAAGCTAAATTTGAAAATAAGAATTCGAAAGCATATTACAAGGACCAGAGAAAAAACAAAACCACATTTATACATATAATATAGTGTTGTTGTAAACTGTCAAATTGTATGAAAACATAATTCGCAGTACACGTTGCGATCGTTATGTCGGTCACGAGAATTCCAACAGCAGACAGCGATCGGAAGAATGGACGGATGGACACGGTCGAATTGGCTCGGAATCGTAGGCCGACAAGCTAGAAATAAATTGCATTTCCTTCTTTTAAAAAAAATCTCCGCAACAATCTCCGCAATTATACCGCAACTAATTCTAAATTGATGAAGCAACGGTATATTTTCGTCGTCTGTTTCCGTCAAATAGGAAACTTCGAAACTTGGACATATATGCTTTTTATGTTTAAAAATCAAATTGGAGAAAGTGTCGTGTTGTTGTTTACTCACAGATGAACCGATAATACCTAAAGTAAAGTGAAGTGAATACACTTTCTATAGATTGCTTACTCTATCCGTATCATTTATAACAAATGCTTAACTCGGTTGTCTAAAAGTCTCAGGCGGCCAACTAATATGTTCTGAATTAACGAAAATGTTTATTATGCTTTTTTCTAGATATGTATTTGTTTGAGGTGGTGGGGGCTTACGATTCGTCATAAGGTGTTTATAACTTTCTTAGTTTTTTTTTTTCTTATGTGATGTAAAAGTATTGAACCATAACAAAATTGTGTATTAAGTTTTCTGTGACTAGGACTGTGACCGTGTGTGTTTGTGTGTGTGTGTGTGTGTGTGTGTGTGTGTGTGTTTGTGTGGCGAGAGAAGATATTTCTTTTAAAACCACAAAAAACGAAACTGTATAACATATACAAAAAAAGTAAAAAAAAAAAAAAAAAAAGAGTAAAAAAATGGATCTCAAACCATATGCAAAACGTAAACTGTTTTCATATAAAAATTACATTATTTAGCAAAATATTATAGGGCGAGAAAGAGACACAAAGATAAATATCTGTATGAAAATTGTTAAAATAAAAAGAACCACCGGGTAATACCACAAAAAGGTTAAGAAAAAAACAAAAATAAGCTTAAATACCAAACAATTGATCGTATAGGGCTTTGGTTGATATTGGTCGGGGTGGGTTGGGCGAGAGGGAGCGGGAAAGTTCGGAGCGGACGGGAGAGGGGGGGAGAGGGGTTTTGAAAAGATTGAGGATGGTGGTTTGAAGGATGAAGTTAGAGAAGTATAGCCTTAAGGGCTTCATTTAATTATGAACACTATCGAAGGAGAAGAGAGGAGAGGATTATGGTTATTATATAACTTTTTTTAAAGACAAATAAGTATGGAACAATGATTACATTTATAATTGCTGCTGGCTGTGCTGCTGGAACTTCTGTGACCGGTTTGGCTGCCTGTAAAAATTTAGATGTTTTGTTTATGGTAAAAAAAAAAAAAAACAAAACAAAATAAACACACACACATACAATTGTAAATGAAAGTTTCTATTGAAATATTAATTAAACTTAGCCCTGAGAGGAGAAGTATAATTTATACGCTTACTCTTATAAAATAAAATAAATAAATTTATAAATCGGAAACATATATATATATATATATATATATATATATATATACATATATATATTTGCTTAAATTAACTAATGAAAGCTTAACGAAAGTCTTTTTTCTCCTTATGGTTTTTTTTTTATATATATATATATTTTTTTTTTATTATTTATTACATTAACAATAAATAAGAAACTTACCTGAAAACGCAAATTAGGATCAGCGGTTGCTGCTGCTAAGAAGGGGTCATAGTAAACACTGCGAAATATTTAAAAGAATGTTTATAATGATTTTGTTAATTTTTTTTTTATACTTATGTAAATATATATATATATATATATATACATTTATCATAAATTATCGTTTCATTAATTTACGTTTACTTAAAAGCAAAATTCATTTTTGATATCAGATTATGTCAATAATCAGCTTAAATGTTTAACTCGGCCAACAAACAACATCTTTCGTTGTTTATTTTGAATATTGTCGATGCTTTAGGTAAATTTATTTAAGTTTAAAATAAATTTCAATTAATATTCCATTTGAAAATTTTTTCTTGTTTACACAGGCATTCATTCGTTCACATTCACACGATTATTATATTAAATCAAATATTTACTTAATTGAGATTATGGAGTAAAAGATTGTTTCGCTTTGGTTTCGCTTCTTATACTTAACATTAGACGAAATATATGAATATATGTAAGTTTGGCATGTCAGAGGAGATTTATAAATTTGGTGTTTTCGTATTAGAGCAAGATTCCGAAATTTCTTCCATCTTTTTCTAGCATCCGTCCTATGTTCATACATTAAAATGGAAAATTGAAATTTGACTCTCGAGCCATATTTTGGATACCAATCATCTTAGATAAATGTAAGAGAAATGCGGTTTTTTTACTTAAATGGTAATTAAGTCGGTTTCATAATTGAACACGCTTTTTTTTATGCGTAGAATAATATTAGTGTTAAATTTCCTCTCTCAATATGCTCTAAAAACGGTGAAGTTGTTGCTGAAAGGTGTTCATCGTTGTCAAGGTTACTGCTTTTTTCACACTACTGGAGCCGCTTGCATCGTGGCAAACACATGAAAAGTTACGTAAACGGACGATTATTCCGATCAGGGTCGAAGCATTATTTGCGTTCTTAAGCTTTTGTCAGTTATTGTGAATTTGAGCTAAATCTGTCTGATTATAAAGATATATATATATATATATATATATATGTATCGACATAAGAAATGAATGCTGGCAATTCAGTGAGCGAATGGTGAGCGAAATAACTCTTCTGATAAATTGAAAATGAAATCATATAACAAGAAAGTAATACCTGAATAAATTTCTTAAAAATTAGTAATTTTGAAGCTTCCATTCTGGTCGACGTAGTCAAGTAAATTGTGAAAAGGTTCCGCTTTTTTCATTTCATTTTCGTTATGGCGTAACACCCTCAGTGCGAAAAATTTAAGCTGAATATGTGTTATTCCGAACAGCTGTCCATATCACAGGCAAAAGTAGAAAAACTGAAAAGGTTCAGCCCTATTATTGTAAGGTCATTGGGATGCCGAAGACATAATTAATCCATGAAATTGTAGGCAAGGCAAAGGATTGCTGAGAAATTTGAGAATATAAAACCATTAGATCAAATGGAAGAGATCACTGCGCATGCATTATTCTTTCAAGCTTCCTATATATGTCTACTTGACTATGCAGTGTAATTAAGCCGAAAGGCTCTTAGGAAGTAGCGATTGAAAGAATTGATCTCTTTTTAGGCCCTTTTCCAAGCCAAGTTCCCATTTCATATCAATCATATCAATCTCTTAGTTCCAGTTCTGTACACGTTGTGTGTCTGTGGATACGTTGAATAAATCTAAATATATTCCGGTATAAGTATAAAATAAAATTAAACTGCCCGAGGATTAAATTCTTGCATTTGTAGTATACTTGGCTTCTGATTGGAAAATAAGTACTTTCAACGTTACTGCAATATCTTGAATCTGTCAAATCTTGTTTATTACGTCGCTTCATGAAACGTATGTTGGGTTAACGATAAGCGCTTCCTACTCCTACTTAAAACATTTGTTAATAAGTTCCGATCTATAGAAGGTGCCAATCTTCAAATAACTCCCGTTAATATTTCATTCCATTTCGATCATATGTTTATGAGTTAATGCGACTTTATAAGACGGCTTTTGCTTCTGAAAGGACTTCCCCCAATACAAAACAAGAGCTGAGTATTGTCACGCTAGGAAGTCAAGCACTTCTCAATCAACATTCTCGCGTATTACAAGAGTATTTTCCTTTAATGACCGTCGCTATTGTTCGAGCTGTTGCACGTAACGTTGAAGCGGAATTTTGAAATGTGAAGAACACATGGCATATAGCACAGGATCTCAATGAAACCCGGTTTGGTAAACTTCAGCGAAATAACTTCCATTGTTCGTTAAAGTTCATAAAGAGCGTATTCTCATAGTATCGCTCCAGCCTAAAAACCCCACAAGCTTATTTTACGTTTCTCATATTTTGGATCGATTACAAGTCCAACATTTTATTTCCGTTAATGATAAAAAAATTGTTGAAAATGGCGTCTTCCTTTCACTCATAGCACAAGGATGCAAAATATTTTTTCGTTAAGCTAAATTCGTTATATATTTTTGTATTTGCTATACGACTCATTCTAAAAAAAGTCATATTATTTTTAGAGAGTACTAACCCCAAGCAAAGCCATTGAAACTTAGCACTGGACTTGATAAATGTTACGACAACTCTTCTTCGTCGCAAGGGTCAATTTGGTGATCAAGATGATTTGCTGATTTTAAATGAGATACTGAACGCAGTGGACGAAAACAAATCCTGAAATTTATTTTCTATAATGGAAAGATGAAAAACATTGGGTTCACTGCTCTACATTACTTTTTGGATTTGAGAAAACTGTTATCCAAATCATTACCGCGTTTACTCACAGTGGGCCGAAAGCAGTTGCGTAATGTTAACACTCTTTACGAAGTGAAAAAGTGGACGTGATTTGTTCGAAGATGCGACCACAATGTAGAAGAGACCAAAGCAACCTCCAAAAACACCGATAATATTTTCACATTTTCGTCTATGCAGTCGGGTATGGAGTAAAAGCGGTGATGAATCCGCAAGATGTCGCATTTAATGTTAACAACGAAATATTGGATTTTCTTTTTCTTGTTCTTCAGAGCCTATTGATAAACATGGGCTTTTGAGTTAAATTAGCGTCTTAGTGCCTTTGACTTTTCCTTCGTCCCTCGATGTTTCAAGTTTTCAAACGGCTTAAACAAAAAGCTTAAAAAACTACGTTGTTAGCTTTAAAACCTTAAACGTTCCATATACGCGTTCATTGAAAAGTGTCTAGAATTATATATATACATATATATGTGTATGTATATATATGTATATATGTATATATGTATATGTATATATGTATATATACAGTCCATGACATGTATTAATTTAATTGTGAAACAACAAGTAATTAATTATTTGTTTATTTCAGTTGTTTGTGTTGAGAATCATTTGCGCTGGAAATTCCTTTTAATTGCGGTAATCCTGTCGGCTACGAATTTTCGTCGTGCAAAGCATTGCACGCATATTGTGAGCCTTTCGGTGGAAAACGCTACATTGATGGAAGAAATACCAGAAGAAATTATCTTTCAATAATATCCACTAACACATTTAAACAAAAAAAAAAAAAAACAAAAAAAAAAAAATTAAGAATAGTATCTTTTAAGCTTGAGTTCTGTGGTATTTCTACGACGCATTATAAATTGCCAGTTTTGCGAAATCGGTCCTATTGTAGTTAACAAAATCGAGAATTATGTAAAGATTCTACTTTTAAATGGTCGGTCTAATCATATGTTTACAATTAAGGAAAGTTCGCGATTTTTATACATAATATTTACCTTAAACGATGGGTATCCAAGCTTAAGCTCCAAGCGTATATAGTCTGCCTGTGCGCGCTGTGTTACAGGTTTTACACATCGTCGCAAAGAAAAGTTGTCTTCTTGCTTTTAAGAGCGCAACAAGCACAACGGTTTATGCGCAGTCTTGGCGTAAAGTCAGTTATTAAGAACAGCGCTTTGTATTTAGATCTAATTTTAGAAATTTGTTAATTTCCTTTCTCGCTAAACATTTTTTACATGTATTGTTATTGACACCTTATTCTTTTCTTCTTTCGAGATACGAACTTTATGAAATTAATACGTGAGATTCAAGAGAAGACACTCTGTGGATAGTTAATGAAACGGACAAATTTCATTGCACGAATAACTACTGAAAGTTTTACGCAAGGTGGACAAATGTAATATAAATATATACATATATAGATATACATATATCGGGGGAATATAGAAAAGAAAAATATTAAAGGTGAGCCAATACGAAGAAATACATAAATAATTTTAATTTTTCTTTATTTTTCTTTTAATACGGTTCAATGACTCAAAGGATATCACCTATCTTGTGTTATACGACGACCGTCAGAAAGAAAGGAGTAAAGAGAAAAAGAGAGTGGGAAGCGGTCACAGTCTAGCGGGTGCGTGCCCAATCGGTAAATGTTATTCCTCTTTACCGGTTAAGCACACACGATAACTCTACGACCAAAGTAAAGTCTATCGCATTGAGATTTCCATCCGCGAATACAGACGTGGTGGTCACGTGGTAGATTTTTATCTACTCGGCTACTCATGCGGACATTGTGCTAATGAACCGCACTTTCAAAAGCCCTCCAATTAAACGGTTTCCGACCCATCCTCTAATAATAACACACAAATCTATCTCATAGCTTATTTTACACGATTTTAATTATCCCTTGGACTTTTTCTTTTCAATGTTTTTTTAATTAGCCTGCGCGATTTTGCATTTGCATTTATCATATCTCTCTGCCTGTGTCGTTGGGACGACTTTGTATCTCGTTTCAGAAGGTTAGGCAGAGTTAGGACAAGGAAGGATTGATTCTCTCTAACTAAGGGTTGACCGACCGGTCAGATCGTTCGTTAAAATTGCTTCGCTTTCGAAGGCTTTGCATCTCTTTTTGCAACTAAGTTCCTTTAAAGTAAAAACTAAACTATTTGCTTAGTTTATTTAGGAAATATATTAAATTAAAATTAAATTAAATTAAATTAAATTAAGAAAAATCATATAAGGCACACAAACAAGTCCTTATAAATCTTAAATTAAATATATAAAAAAATATGTATCTAAAAAAGAAAAAGAAGAAAAACTAAATACATAGAAACAGAACAGAAACAGAAACAGAAACAGAATCTTTTCATATTCCTTATAAGTATTTAAAAGATATATTTTGCTTTAACACATAATTGCGCATGCGCCTATAAAAAAAAAAAAAAAAAAAAAAAAAAAAGGAAAAAAAAAATAAACCTTATTTATATGCACATAAATCGAAAGGTAACGGTATTGTCGTAAATAAACATACAACAAAAATGCCCATCCATCCGTATATAGGTATTTTATATAATTTTAACATGCAGATGTACTTTAAGAGAGAGAGAGAGAGAGAGAGAGAGAGAAAGTGAAATAAAAAAAGAAAGAGAGAGGCAGACAACAACAAAAGAAATGACTAGTGGGTCCCCAAACTAAAACACTCATAGCCACACACTTAAAGGTACGATGTTAGGAGATTTGACTTAATAGAATTTTTGTAACAAAGAACGATTCGAGCTATTTACACATTAAAATGCCTAAGAAAATGCTTTATAATTAAAAAAAAAAAAAGAAACCAAACATGAACACTATTATTAAACATAAGTCGGCTGCTGATTGCAACAGCTATCTAGGTAAACAGCCGATGCGATTGCAAATTCAGTTTATAACCTAATTGAAGCGATTAGAGAGTGGACAGTGATGTAGAGATATTGTGAGATCAAGTGTAGCTATACAAATATTTATATATATATATATATATATATATATATATATATATATATATATATATATATATATATATGTATGCTCATTTCTTATTATTTTTATTATTGTTGTTATTATTATTAAATTATTGTTTTCCGTACCAACCAACACATGCATACATTTCAAAAAACACACACGAAATCTTAAAAAAATTACTATTCGTTCGTCTCATAACTTAAGTGTTTGGATTTTTAATCGAAAATTACTTATGAAAGCTTCTTGCTTTTATATGCATTAATATGAATGTAAGAAAATTTTTCCAAAACTATTCAAGTGCTAAGGTTAAAATTAATAAAACAGTTAAAAATAAAAGAATAACGGAAAATAAAAGAAAAAAAAAAAATCAAATTTTTTTACAACTACCGAATCTACAAAAAGAAAAATTTCTATAGAAAAAGAGAATTTTTTTTTTTTTTTTTTTTGGTAGAAAAATTAAATAGTTGCCATCGAAAAAGGAGGAGAGGACGGCCTCTAAAAGATTTTCAATCTTTGTAAGTCTGCACCAATTTTTTTATGACCTATGCAACTTTGACAATGAGCGAACAGACGTACGTACACACATTAGTAAACCTCTAGGTGATGAAGCTTGCCGATAAGGGGTCTTTCCATGGACATTTATGTTAGCTTTTATTTTTTCATTGACATTTCAAATTGTCAAACTCTAGTATATGGCGTCCCAAAGATAACGGAAGATTTCAATATGCCACCCATTTGTGTGGTAAAGTGTTGGCAATCCTCAAAGAAAAAAAAAAAAAAAAAAAGAGTCTGACAGCTGACAGTTAGTTCGGGGTTAGTAAAAATGGAGCGTTACACGAGATAGCAACGCGCAACAATGTTTCAAAAATAATGAAAGTTTCGTCATACTTCGTCGAAAATGCGGCTTGTCAAGCAATGACTGTTACTGACGCTTGATATCGCTCTACGATAACCCAGTTCTTTCTGCCTAAATTGCATGATATTGATGTGAACGACGTGTGGTTTCAAGAAGATGGCGCCACATGCCATGCATCCCGTGAAGCAATTCAATTAATGCATGGGACATACTCTGATCGTGTTGCGTCACGTTTCGGTGATCAGAATTTCGATGAGAGAGCCATTAAAGCCTGTGGAGGCCATTTGTTGCCCATATCTTATGTACATTATGATTCAATAAAAAATTTACAGTTAAAAGCAAAATTAGTCTCTTTTCCCCCTTTATTCATTTCCTTTATTTCATTTCCGCTATGTAATTGCAGATGATGAACTTTATTTTATTGGCAACTCGTCATTATAGTCTACCGAAAAAATTGAATGTTTTGCGAAAACTATTCACAATGTTGCTGCTAATCTGTAGTAGGCTTTCGCCAAAAACAAAAAGATCGACATATTGAGCCTTTTTGTCGTACAAGTTAGCGCAGCATGGCACGCAGTCAGTAACGTATATTTCTGGGGCAAAATTAATATGTCTGTATCTTCCCGGTAGTGGCTTAAACTCGATCGCTTTCTATTTCTTTGCAATCGTTGCGTTTACTTTTCTTCGCCTCTTTTTTAACAGCAACTATCATATTTTTCTACTTTCTTTTCTCTTATTATTTGTATCGACTAAAGAACTAATCATCTACTACTTACGGTGCATATCCATGGAGGGTAGTGCCAGCGGCCGCAGCATTGGCAGCAGCTGCTGCGTTGGCAGCGGCGGCTATAGACGCAGCCGTAGCTGTTTGTGGTGGCGGTGGAGCTGTAGTTAAACGGGCTGCATAGGCGGCACTGGCTGCTGTCGAGACATTCGGAGCGGCGGCGGTTTGAGCAAGTGTTTGTAATTGCTGTTGAGCGCTGGGTTGCATGGCGGCAGCTGCATTAGCTCCGGCGGTGGCTGGTTGCACTTGCAGGGCTTGCTGTAAACCTAATTGCTGTTGCTGGGCAGCTGCGGCCGCTACTGCTACAGCGGCCGCTTGGCGTTGTTGTTGATGCTGTGCCGCTACAGCAGCTGCCAAGGCTGGATTGAAGGGTGCACCGACGATACCGACGTGTCCGCGTTGTAAAGCCATACCACGCATAGCTGCTATAAAAACGTTCAAGTACAAAAGTTTCGTATGTCCAGGCATGAGTGGTTGTAGTTGTGTTTTACAGTCAAAGTTGGGTGGATTTTTGGGGTATGGGGTATGGAGTGGGCAAATAGTTTTCGAGTATGACGTAAGTATGTATTTTTGTAATTTTTTTTTTTTATTTCCATTTGGTCACATCAACAATTTGTACATTGTTAGGCGAAAAGAAGCAATTGTTGTCAGTTTTTCATATCCGTTTCCGCACACGAGGTCATCACGTCAAATGGGACAGTTTTCGTAGCGTCGGCAACGGTCGGGAAAGGGCGAAAGGAGATAGGAGCATAAGTGTTTTAGGGCATATGGCGCCGTGTAGGTGTGCGTTAATGTATTTCAAGTATCATATATGATTGTGGTAGATAGGTAGGAAGTTGGGAAGTTGGGGGAGTAATGGAAGGAAAGAGGATGTTGATTTGGGAAATATGATGGAGGGGGGCGTGGGATGATGGTGTTGATAAAGGAATATTGAGCAACAATAACAATAATAAACATACAGACATCACACAGATAAGTAACATATTCATACCACAAAAGAACAATTTCAGAGTATTTTTATTGTTTTTATAAAATATATATATTTTTTTATTTTTCACAAATAATGTCACATATTGTGTGTTTTGAGTTGTTTAAACATTGTGTTTGTATTGTTGCAGGATGAGAGCGTACACACATAAGTGGGGTGAATGGGTAGATAAGTGGTGATATGATAGTAATAGTAGCAGTATGTGTGTGTATTTGGATTTGTGGGTGTGGTGTGATAGTGTTAAGTTTACCAGAATGTGTCATAATTTCGAAAGTAGAAAAACAAAGAAAAGAAAATATATATATATATATATATTTATGGAAAAAAGAAAAGAACATAAAAAACGCATGCGGTTAGTTTCGTATTTTCATTAGAGAATTTTTTTTTAATTTAATTTAGCATAAATAGCAAAAAATGCTTCTAAATATTGTATATAATCAAAGAACTAGAATTCATAAATACATACATACATACATACATACATACATACATACATACATACATACATAAATAAATAAATAATCGTTTGAGGTTTTCACTCGCTTTTTCTTTTCTTTTAAAGATATATTTACACGTATATGTATAGGTTAAAATATAATTCAGACATAAAAGATTCAAATAATTTTTAATAAATGTCATATAATATACGTATTATATGTTTTAGCATCAACATGTAGTAAATCGGTTTGTTCTTGTGTGAGAAGTGTAAGAAAAAACGAAACAAAAAAAAGAAAAATAAATAAAATTGAAAAGAAATTGCATTTAGAAAAACTATAATAACAATGATTATAAAGAAACAAAGACAAAACTCCTCTACGCTTTTACTCCAGTTATAAGTTCTTACATACACATAAATACAGAACGAAAAATGAGATAAAACACAAGTCTGAACACAAAGTATTATAAAAAATTCTTTTGATATATGAAACAATCAACAACAAAAAAAAAAAGAATATAGAAAAGTACCATAAAACATTAGGCGTTACATACACATACATACGTACATACATATATAAAATTGCAGAAATCGAAAATTTTTTTTTATTATTTAATTACTCTTATTATTATTGCTTCTAAGATTATTGTTTTAAAAAGGATGCTCCACACATTATACATATATAAATGCTAATATATATATATATATATACATATATATATAAATATATATATAAATATATATATAAATACATATATATATATATATACATGCTATATATATATGTACAGAGTTTAAATTAAAATCATAATTGCTTTTCGTCTCTCCGTCTCTATTTTTGTTTTTGTTTGTTTGCCTTTGTGTTATTTTATAGAAATTCATCCAAGTTATAATAGTATATGCTGTATAAACGGTGTAGGGTAGTAAGTAAAAATTAATGATCATTTGATTATGAAAGTTGTGATTTTTAATTAAAGTCAACAACAACAAAAAAAAAGAACAAACTTTAATTTTGAATACTTTAGTGGAGGAATGGAGTAATACTTTTTATTAATGTTGCGATTATATTATAAAAGTATTTCAATATTTTATTATGACTTTTAAGATTTAAGTTATCATATAAAAGCAGATTTTTTTTATAGATTCGCCAGCAAATTCAAGTCAATTAAACTGCGATCTGCGGTAACATTAAGTAAAAACGTTAGTCTTTTTTATGATATTCAACCTAAAGCTTTTACTGACGTCTAATATAATAATTTCAACGTGATTCGTATATCGAATGAATCAGAAAATCATATTCGGTTATGACCGAATCTTTATACCCATCACCGAAAAAAACCACATTTTCATACTTTATAATATTGGGTGGGCGGGGTTGATTTAGAATTTTTAGCACAGATACTGCTTATACGGCCGCACGGATATGCTTAGGTGCGTTTCGCATTCGGCCTTTTGTGAGCTTTTGTGAGCTCGCTCGGATGGATGAGGGCACCTTTTTTCATTTTTGGCTATAGAAGGTACGTTCAAATTTTCATAGATTCGTCTTCTCCTGTAGTTTGCGAGTAATGATGAAAAACAAAAAGATTTTTGTTTTTTTTTTTTTAAGAATGCAGAAGTGCACTCAGTTTATGTGGTAGTGTAGGTGTGTCTTTCAACCGATTTAGCGCATTTTCAATACCAATCTGCGTGCAAAAACTTCCAGTGTTTCTGTAAATTTCAATCTTATTTGTCCGTATTTCCGGCCAGGAGAATATTTACCAAAAGACATTCAGAATTTGTTGCTGATTAAAAGAAAATTATGGGGCCTCTGAAGCTTCCTTCTGGGTGTTGCAAACGTTAAGGTAAACTGAATATATCCCTTATCGTTCGGTTATGAGTGTAAAAATAAGTTAACATTCAAAGTGAATCCTCCCTCTTCTCCTCTTGTCTCAATCTATTTTTTAATTATACAACTGTCAATAAGCAAAGAAAATGCAAGCACGATTTTACTTTCTCGGTTATATATTGCACTTTGTCGTCGACAAGCTCTCAAACTTAATCTTTGTCATTCAACTTGACTTAAGAATTTGTGCAACTTTCGCACTTTGTGAAAGGTTTTCAAAGCAAATGAACGGGGGCAGGTAGGCTCAGCCTTGGTGCAATTTTGTAACCTAAAATATTACAACAAATCATACGAAAATATATTCAAGTCTTTTTTTTGCACGAATTTTGAAATAACTCGATTCACCAATAAGAACAAATGCACTTTTTTACACGAATTTTTTGTTCTAGCACGAATACCAGAAAACACTTTTTTTAATTCTCATTTTTTGTCCGTCTCTTACAAAAAGTTATGGATATAGCAACAAAGTACAGTTGGGGGAATACCACACACACACACACATGTGTTAGTGACTTGATCCACTATGGGGAATAATCACTTTTTTCCTTTATCTCGTTGTATTGCATCTTGAACACAGCATTTCATTATTCAGTATTTATTTTGTGTTACGACCGTCCAGTTTGAAGCTTTCTAGTAATAGGTGCTTGCATTAATTTTGTCCATTTTTTCAATTGAAAAACGCATTCATTGAAAAAACTTGGTACAATATGTATAGTAATCAAAATATTGTCCACCATTATCTACCGCCTTTTCCTATCTTTCTGGCAATTTGGCGATACCTTGTTGGAAGAAAGGTATTGGCGTCAATCGATCGATGCAATTATCGACCCATTTGCACAGTTTTCCAACTTTGTAGAACCGCGTGGCAGCCAAGCTATGGCACATCGATCTAAGCAAGTGGTAATTAAAAGACGGCATATATGGTGAGTGCGCTGAGTGTGGCAGAACTTCCCATCCGAGCTGCAATAGTGTATTCTTGACCACTCTTGCAACGTGTAGCTGAGCGTTGTCATGCGAGAGGATAATTTTGCGTCTCTTAGTCGCTATTCCTGGTCTTTTTCCAACAATACAACGTTCAATTCGTTCAATTAACGTCACCAGCTCGTAGTACACTACACCTTAATGATTCCACTATAGGCACGGAAAAAGTTTATGACCGAGAATATGCCGCTTCGGTTTGAATATGGAGAGCTAACCTCCTGGGCTAAGCCATGACTTTTTGGGCTTGGGATCGTCGTAGTAGCGCTGTGGCACTTTTCGCCGCCAGTCACAATGCGTCACAGAAAACTTTTCTGTTTTGGCCTGGCAGGCAACGAAAGCAAATGAATGCAATAAATGTCGAAAATGCAATTCTGAGCGTTCCACAATTTAACCGTTATGTGCACTGCTATTTCGAACTGATTCATCATTTTTACCTGGAGAAGTCGCTGGCCAAAATTAATGCAGGCACCTAACAATTTCAATAAAGTTCTAAAAGTTGACATTAAGTTTTTTAAATTTCATAATCAAGTTTCCAGTATAATTTGTATTGATGATAATTGACTGATTGCGAAATTGATCTTTTCTCCTAATTTCAATTTAAATTTTTATACGTCGTCCTTATTGATTGAGTTTTCCTGTATATTTTTAGTTTTTTTTTTCTTTTTGTAATAAAAATGCATTATTTCTGTTCTTTACATGCTTAATATGGATTTCATTATTACTTTTTTTACACGATTTTTTTTTTTTTTTTTTGGGAAAATATCTTGAATTTTTACATCTTATAGGATTTTTTTAAGCAGTGGAACACGATTTTTTGCGGAGTATATATACCGTGTAAAAAAAGTGTTGCATGTATATATGAAATTTCTGTTGTCGTAGCTTGCCAATGAAATGATCATTTTATTATATAGCTATCTGACGATTGTGAGGATATTGAAAGTTAATATGATATCGATATAAAATCTAAAGTAAAGAAAATCTAAACTGAATGTGATGTTAAATGATTTCACTTTCTAAGCGAGTCTCTTCTAAAATTGAAGAATTATCATTCAAATACATTAGCTTAGCTTTTGTACTTGTAATTAGTAAATAATTAGTATTTGAAATTAATTTTAGGTTTTTTCCTGTGTTTCATTCACTTCTTTGCATTATATATTGAATAGGTTTCGTTTTAGGAAAATCAATTGCTTGAATAATAACGATTGAAAAGGAATAAAAATTTTATTTTATTTGTATTTATATTTTTTTTTTTTTGTTGCTTTACTATGTTATAAAATATTTAAATAAGCAAACGCACACAAATGCATTTATTATAAGGTAAGTAATTATTATAAACATTTGTTAATATCAATGAAAATGTGATAAAATTCCATAAAACCTCAGCATTTATTATTATGCAGTTTTTATGGTTTTTGCATAATTAATGTGTTCGGTTCATTTTTTTTTTTTTTTAATATTTTAATTAAAAACCAAAAAAAAAAAAAAAAAAAAAAAACGTTTCCGTGCAAAAAAAAAAAAAATTTTAAAAAAGAAAAAAAAAAAAAAAAAAAAGGCAAAATGAAAAAGAAAAAGTCAGTAATTTTAAAATGAATTACTACTGATTAATTACCTGCAAACACTGCGGTTTAATGAATTAAATTGTAGAATGCCGCATTAAAATTTGTTGTTACAACAGATTTCAATTAATGACTAACTGTAATAATTATATTATTAGCATTTTTTTTGTCTCGAGTAAAACATATCGAATAGATTGAGAAATTGAAAAATAACATTCAAAAATCTGGTTAATACACAGATCAGGCGCATTAAGACTTGAGCTTGTCAAGGGTTCGTATAAGTAGTTGTTTCGATAAAAAGGACATCTCCCACGGTACCGTAGATCGCAGAGGTCCTAAACATTAGGTGTGTAAATAAATGCCTGGAACGCTGGAGTTCGTCGCTTCATAAAATATTCAATTTTCCGCGAAATTTCAGGCTTGCAAGCAAGTCGTTCAGTATACGAACTTTATATCGAACTTTGATGAGGTTTCATTTAGGCAGAAATTAACCTGAAACTAAATGCAACTGCAGTAAGCTGCAAAATATTTAGAAAGACGTTCGCGAGAGTTCGGACACAAAATTGCGTATACGTCCGGTCTTCTTTCATAAAAATGACCAAGCAAGTAATTTTCATCTTAGGCTGGGAAGCTTTACCACATCCCATATATTCTCTAGACCTGCCCCCCCCCCCGTACCATTAATTCAGATCGATACAGTCCTATCTAGCACGTCAGTGGTTCATAGAAATTGAAAACGAAATTGAAAATGTGCGCAAATGGCTCGGTAGCTATTTCGCCACCAAATCGACACGTTTCTATAGTGGGGGTATATAGACGATACATAATGACGGTGTATGTTTCGATTATTAAGCTTTGCAGTATATTGTATTTTAATTTAATTTTTTCTTTTTTAAACGTATTCCGCCCTCTGTTTGCGAATAGTTTCACCTAAACGACATATAACACTCACATAATGCTCTTTGTTGCTTGGCTTGGGCCAGCGCAAGGACTACTACGCTACGATAATCGAAGAAATCCGTTAGCATCATCTTGATTTTTGAGTGACTTTGGCGCGGTTTTCTCGATCTTGTCTCACTATGTGTACGATATTCTCACAATTGATCGTTTGTTTGCGTAGACTTAAGTCCTATCTCACGTAACAATGCGTTTCATGATTGATTGACAGTTAGAAACCGTCGTCTCACACAGATTGTAAAAATCGCAAAAAATTACTTTTTGTGTCGTACAAACACAAGCTACTCTAATGACGTGATGCCTGTCAGAGTGCTATCACCAATCTAGAAAAAGAATATTTCTCTTACTTAAATTTATTTTCATTTAATTTGAGTGATTCTTAATCAAAAGGAGAACTTTTTACAAAAAATTGATTAAGTGCAGGAGAATTCAAATTTGCTTTTAACCGATCTTAGGATCTTTTAGGCAATTCACTGTTTCGCATAAAATATTATGCCAGGTTAAGTAAAACAAGGGAAAACCCACATGGTAGGCTACAGAGCGAATACGTTATGTAATTCAAGATTCTTCTTATAACTACATATGTAATATGTGCTTGTTAGAGCCTTCCATGGAAAATGGAAATATTCCTGTATATGTTTCGAATGACAGCAAGATTTACGATATATATGCCGGAAAAGATAGATAGTTAGAAGGATGAGGATGATGACGAGACAGAGAAGTTGGAGAGATTCTGACTTGTTGAAAAAGATTCTAAAAAAGATTGTTGAGGAGACGAAACATTCACGGCATGTAATTGACTGATCAACATTGCAGTCAATATCATGGGCCATTAGCAATAACAACTTAAGTATTGTCTTGGCTTCAAACAAAAAAAAAGAGTTTATTATAATTTCGTTCACCTTATGAAGAATTTATAGCCACATGCTAAAGGACTGAAATATCCATAAGTTTATCACTATTTTTATATTGACTTCAATGTCCGATGAATATTGCAGGCGACGACGAGTATTAGTTCTTTGCGTCAATTGCGTCACATATACATTGATGGAAAGTTATCTGCGACTTCGAGATATAAATATGACCTTAAGTGAACATATGGGAATTGGAGTCGGAGGCGGCCAAAGAAAGAATCCAATAATGTTTTAGTAAGGAAAAAAAAAATAGATTTTTGTGATTTTGTGATGGTCGTCATTACTTTTTGAATATATTTTTAATTTTAGTCATTCATATATTTATTTTTTTTTTTTTATGAAAACTTGAAGTTAACTTAGTATTTCATCTGTATATGTATGTTTGGAACGAAGTTTCATAATAAAATTTTCCATCATACAATTTCATGCCTTAAGGTTTGATTACCGATACACCCCGTTACGCATGGCATTGATTTCCAATATTTGAAGGTATTTGATAGTGCGGTCTATACAACGTAGATAAGCTTTCGATACAACACGGTACATATGTTTATATCCAACTCCGAAGGATAATTGGTATTTTCATTTCTAGCTCCAGAGAGAGCCCATAGCGCCGATATATTCTTGATCAGTATCAAATTCTAAGCCAATTTTAGGATGTCCGTCCGTTCTTGTGTCTGTGGTGACCAATCTCTTCGTCGCAAATAGAAAGCCATCGGCTTCAACTTTGGCAAAAATACATTAGAAGTTCTTGCACGAAGGTTGGTATTGAAGATGGGACAGACAAATCAGTTAAAGGATACGACTACACTATAAAATGAGCTGAAACAACTTCTGTTTTGAAAAAGAAAAACAATTTGGTTTTTGGCTCGTTACTTATAAACTATAACAGACATAACGATAAAAATTTGTACATATAGTCTGTGGTTGATCCTGTGGTTGAGACTTGTAGAAAAAAGGACGAAATCGGGCACACCTAAACAAAGTGATTTTTTTCCACTTTTTTGACGGTTCCTGATTATTACTGATAAGATAAACAAGACAGAATGCTGAAAATTATTTTGCGCATTCGAATCTGTCCAAAAATATATTTATTCTAAAATCAACATCGAAGAGAGTAAAATGCGACAAATTAAGTATGAAAAATCGAAATTAAATATGGCGGACGTCATGACGGTGTACGATGTATAACCGTGATGGGTATAAGAGATTCGGTCGCGACCGAATATAATTTCCTTACTCTCTCTGATTTATAAGGTATCTAAGTTTAAATTATGTTGTCCCATAAGAAATCTTTTTTAAATAAAAGAGTTTCGTAGAGTACGGTTTCGACCCAGCACGGTACGAGTTAATCGAGTTGACAATAAAAGCGGTTATCCCTGTGTAAGGCGTCAATAGGGAACGTTTACTGGCAAAAAGTGCACTCATGTTTAGTATCCTGTAGTACGAAGTAAGCCTTCGTTTGGAAAATCGAAGAATTCAAGGTATGCTCCTGTTGTTACGAGTATTGCACGATGTCGTTGTAGCTGAAGTCGATGATAAGGTTGCATGCATCAATTTTTCAAAATTCATGCCACGAAATATTTGCAAAATATTTTAAAGATTTTTTAAAAATTTTTTTTGAGCTTCGATTACTTTTACTTTATGCAATAAAATGAAAATTAAATGAAAAATTTGTTGGGCTAATTATTTTATGATTGTGTTTCTTTTTTATTCTCATCTATTTTTTTCCTTTCTGTGTAATTAATTGAAATAAATGATGGGTAAGTCAATAATGGAAGAACTCTGTAAACATATCTACAATTTATTACGTAGGCACAGACACTTGTGTGGAATTCATTAAAAAAAAAAAACTTAATATTTTTTTATTTATTTTGTTATTATTATTATTATTATTATTATTTTCACCACATTTCAAGCCATCTGCTTGAACTGTTATTACTTTCATTAAGCAAAAAAAAATTGAAAGTTTGATCAATATTTAAAACACCTTAGGCAAAATAAGGTTTGATAGGCACTGGTAATAACATTTATAGGTGTTTCGTTTCTTCCTTTACATTATATTGCAAAGCTTATTAAGCTCGTTATAAATTAAGCTATATGTGCATTACCTGATTGCTTTCCATTATTTGCTATTCGCTCTTAGCCAATGGCTCCAGTAAATCGTTCTTGTTTACCTTCAGAAAAAAACGAAGCCCTTGCATGTTTTCATTTCGCCCTCATTTAAACAAAGCAATGATTTAGAAAAACGGATATTTGTCGTTACGTTTTATTACTTATACGACGACTGCCTACTACTCACTCATCAGTAACACTCTTGCTGCTCATGCATAAATTCACAACAAAATCGACTACATTTCATATATATATATATATATAATATATATATATGTGTGTTGATGAAGAGTCGCATACGACCTCGACAATTTTGATTAAAGTTAAATAAATTTTTAGCTGATATTAATTGTCATACACAGATATATCTCAATGAATAAAATCTAGGAAATATTGACACAAATTACAGCCTTTGTTCAACTTTACGAGTCATCATAAGTTTGACAAATGTGCGCGGAGACGATAACTGGCGGAGTTTCTCTATTTTCGAATTATGCATCGAAGCAGTACATCAATGGCTATCACTTACTTCCCAAAATGTCTTAAATTGTTCCATTTTATTCGGATCTGATAGCTTCAATGCTGAATCAAGCATTGGCAACCTGATAGTATTTCAGATATTATCGCATTTGTTGTCTTTGCTATTAAAATTTCTTCAATCGTTTTCCGTCCGTCAAACTTGAATACTTAAGTTTCAGGTGCTTTAACGAACCACGTAATAGATGCGAGGTAATCAAAAGTATTCAACTATACTTGCATTTCATAAATCACGCCGCTCGTTTCCTGCTTCTATCATAAACCAGTTTTAATTACTAGACACTTGATGTAGGATTTAACAAACATAAAACGGCTATCACTGGTTATCTGGTCATGCATGCATCGTTCATAATTTGCAACTAACCGGCATTCTTTCCTCCTATTCGATATTCGTTATTAATTATTCGCTATTCTGATGTTTGTTGACTCGTTGTTGCAATGTAATCTCTTCGCCAATCAATCAGTGAGCTTAACCTGATTGAAAAAATGAAAAAGTTTAGGCAAAGCTCATGTTATCGCGCCAACAGTTACATTGTTTCTAATCCAATAAGCATAAGAATAGTTGTCCGTTCTTTATTATTTGTCGACTATCACGACTATAGCTTATTAGTGTTTATTGCTGCCTTTTCACGAAATAATTACGTTGTTTAGGTAAAACTGGTCGATTTACGGGACAAGGAAGGGTTTTATGAAAGTAAAAAACTAATGATCGAAAATTATTGTTTAAATCTGTAGTGAACGTATTTTTTTGTACGAGTGTGTTCCCGAAAATCTAACAACAATTTTGGACATCAGGAGAAAATTCATCTGCCTTTCAAAGGATTGTCAGCCAATCGATAGCGATGAGCGTGACAAGCACAAGTAAGTGCACACACTTGCCGGCTGTGATTCCGTCCGATTGCTTTTCTCTGTCCCAAATTAAAATTACGATTTCAAAGCAAATACTTTCAGCCGATTCAAGGTCTAAAGAAATCCACTAAAAAAAGCTATAGTTTTAGCTCTAGCTGTAAATAAAATGGTATGAGTGTTAGAAATTCCGAATCGTTTTTACACACGATGTACGTCGTTTATTGCGAGCTTGTGTTATTTATTTATGTTACTGTTTACTCACATGTCCCTTAAATATTTGCATTCCTTCACTTTTCACTCTGTCCAGCTGTCCAATTGAGAAATTTAAACGAAGCCCTAGTGTCTTAAGCATTTAAGATATTAAGAAATTCGATTGTCTGCGATACGCATTTATTTGTTTTTGTTTAATTTTTTTGAATTTTCACTGAAATTCTTATATATGACGTACGATGCCTATCTATAAAGTCTGCGTGTCTTTCTAATTGTGTTTGTGTGTGAATTTGTGTTGAGATTGTAAAAAAAAAGTATAAATTGTGTGCAAAAGAATTTGTGGCTTTAGCTTTTGTTGTTATTGCAATGATGGCCCATGGATTACACATGTGCAAGCCGTTTGCCTTAATCAGTTTTAATCTATTTGTACTAATGATAAATTCAATTACGGTGTACGGATAAATTCGTCAAGCACATGCATGCACATTTATGCGGTAATTCATATAAAAACTGCTAACAAATTATTGTGAAAGGTTTTTCGTTCAATTTTCCCAAGCAATTAAATTAAATTAATTTGACAATTTTGGCAAAAAAAAACACACACACATATATATATATATATATATATGTTTGTGTTTATGTAATAAAATTTATTCATTTTATGAGCGTTATACGTGCACATTTTTCAATAATTTATAAATCAATTTCAAGGATATTAAACAAAAATGTAAAAATTCCAAAGGAATGTTTAAATAAATATTAATAAAAAAAAAATAAATAAAAAAAATAAAAAAATGAGAGAAAAATTAAAAACAAGAAGAAATTTCTCATAATCAGTTATGAATTTGAAGATGTATTTATGGTTGTAAGCAATTTGATTATTTGACGGGGGATGACGTGGGCGGGGAGATCTCTTGAATTCATATAATAAAATTTCAAATTTCATGTATTATCGTACGTATCCTGTACACAATTGTCTCACAAAAATTTTATCTACTTATATCCAATCCTTTTTCATCATTCACAGTATATTTGCTTGCACATACGATCAATTCATTCAATAATCATTTCTCAATCAATTCAAAAAGAATATCAAAAATTCTATGTTCCTTAATAAAAAACAAATAAAAAAAAAAAAGAAAAAGTTGCTTTTTTTGCTTTTTTTTTCCTTTAACGAAATCAAAGAAAAACGCAAACATTAAATCACAAAAACAAATATTGCGTAAAAAAACGGCTTTCTAAAATTATCCTTAGCATCGCATGGGCAAACATACAAAAAAAAAAAATAAGTTATTAACTGGAGGAATATTTTCAGAGATTTTTTTTTTTTTTTGTTTTCATTAATTTTTGTATAAGTAAGTAATAGAGTAAGTAGATGAGTAGAATGATTTCTATCGGATGAATTGTGCTTTTAAGATTTAGTTTTATTTCTGGCAAATATGTTTTGTTTAGGAGATGCAATACCTCCGTCGTTGTGCAGCCGGCCGTGGTGCTAACACTATGGAAGCAGTGGCTGTTGGTATCATGGGTGTAGCATTGGCTGGCGTTGCTGCGGCTGCTGCTGGTATCGGAGTTAAAGGGGTCGCGCTAACGGCAGCACCCAAAAATGGCCAAGTAGCGACGGGCGACAAACGATAACCTTAATACAATACAATATATACACATATGCACGTATTATGTATGTATGTTTATGATTATATATATACAACAATATCATCATGGTAATATCTCATTAATATATATATGTTGATTAAATTAGGTAGTCTTCATGAGTAGAGTGTGTTTAAGAATTTATGCATAAATTAATACATTCCAATGAATTCATAAACAATTTTCGTTCATTCATAATATGTAGAAATGTAATTGAAAAATAATTATTATTATTATTTTACTTAAACAAATCGAATTCTTTTATAATTTTTACACAATTTTTCTTCGCATATTACGAAAAATAAAAACAAATTCCCAAGCAGATCTGAAATTTTTTTTCGATAATCCTATAGACGATGGTCTGTGAAAGAAACCAAGTTTTAATTTTTTTATGATTATCTCAAATGAGTAGCATAAGCTCTGCAAAGGAGCCCTAAATCATCTAATCAGCAGAACTAAAAGAAAAACTATTCTGAATTTCTTCAATCTATAACTAACTATATAAGAAATATATAAAAATTAAAAGCATTTTCCGTGATCCGTGCTTTAATTTCTTCCTTAAATATTTCGGTCTGTATAGAGATATGAAGTTCTGAAGCTTAGATGGTTTTTATAAGATTAGGAAACATTCCTAAATAGTTTACTGCTCATGGCAAAGCAATTATAATAAAGACTTGAGGATCTGATCGCTTTTTTTTTTTTTAATGAAAAATTATCTGTTGTACATTAGGCGAAGTAGGCGGTGGCGTGGGAGGATACAAATTAGAATTGGCTTAATCGTATGCAAGGGCGGACCAGGCCATGGAATGAGGCTTCATCGTCGACTATTTTCATTTCCTATTTTCCCATCAAAAGTGGGTTAAGACAACAACCGTTTACATAACGCAATAGTAAGATGTTATAAACGAATTATTTTTACAAAACTACAATACATACATTTACTGATATCTACTCCTCTTATTTTTACTGTTATCGATTTGTTTTGGGCGAATATATTACGTGATTGCATGTATTTTGATCGTTTTTTTTACTTGAAAAAGGCTTTTATTGGGAAAAATTGGTCCAATATATATATTAATCAAAGTATTTTCCACCATCTTCTACAGCTTTTTCCCATCTTTTGGCAGCGATCCAATAATCGATGCATTTTCGCACTTCTTCAACTTTGTGGAAACGCGTTTCAGTCAAGGCTCGCTGTATTGATCTGAACAAGTGATAATCAGAAGGCGTCATGTCTGATGAGTATGCTGAGTGTGGCAGAACTTCCCATCCGAGCTGCAACAGTGTATTCTTGAGCATTCTTGGAACGTAGGGCCGAGCGTTGTCATGAAACAGGATTACTTTCCGTCTGTTAGCCGCTCTTGCTGGTCTCTTTCCCAATCATGCATCGTTCAGTTTTGTTAATTGACCTCGGTAGACATTTACACCTTGTTGATCCTACCATATGCACAGGAAAACTTTATCGTCAGTCAGTCACAGTACGCCACAGAAAATTCGTGGTTTTTTGCCGGCCAAGTAATGAAACCACGATCTTGGAACCTTTCGAAATGACATTTTCAGTTAATGCGTAACGTAGCCATTTTCCCTCTTTTTGGATCTTGCTCGTCGCATGTAAACGCCTGGACACTGCTACGCTGTTCGAAAGTTCTTTGAGAGTTTGAGCTGGGTTTTCGTTCAATAAGTCTTGCAGTGCATTGTCTTCGAACTTTATGGTCTTTCAGGTCGGTCTTTGTTATTGGCTTTAACGTCAACATTTTTAAATCGTTGAAACAAACTAAAGCAGATAATTGGGACACGATGTAGTCGTATTAGCATAAGCTCCTAAAAGTGTTTGATGGGCGATGGGCTTCAGTAGCAGATTTCTTCAAATCAAACAACAAATGTAATGAATATCAAAAATGTAATTTTGAGCGTTCCATGATTAGCGTCTATATGCCCTGAATAATACGATAATGCTAAATGGACGACTGTGATTTTGTGCAAAAAAACGCGGAAATCATCGAACTTAACCGTTCTGTACATTGATATTTCGCCAACCAAAATACATGCAAGCCCTTATTACATCATAGCTTCTAAGAGTCTCTAATCCCTATGAAATATTAAGCAATATCACTGGCATCCTCCACTTTTATCCCACAATGAATTTGCATTTTCTCTTTCTTCGTTAGATGATAATGATGCCATTATGCTTAGAAAGTGTAGAGAGAATGAATTGTTTGCCGTAATCCCTTTCATAATTACGATGCTTCTAATGATTTCAAAAGGAAATAAAGAATTGAATTCAACTAAATGAATACATAATGCAGAAAAGGAATTAACTTGCAATGCATTAAATATGATTACAATAAATAATTAATTTCATACGTTACATACAAAATATTTCGTTGGTTTTTTGCCAAGCCTTACAATGCAACACATCCAATGCCTCATTAACGCGCGTTAATGTCATATTATAAACGCATTACCATACATTAAACTCATCACATTAAATATTCTTAAATAATTTACTAGCAACAATCAACTTACTGTTGCTGATATTACGTTATTAATAAAAAATAAAAAAGGTAAGTAGTTTTTTGTTTTTTGTTTTTTTTTTTTTGTTTTTTTTGTTGTTTTTTTTTTTTATGTATTACTAAATGCGTGCACTTTTCGGATAGCATAAAGGGATGAATTTAAATAACTAGGGACCCACACACGCACACGCACACGCACACGCAGACGCACACGCCGACGCACACACACACACACGCCTACATACACCCTCGTGAAAGGCATTAAATGTTTATCTTTCTTTTGAAATACATTATTTTTTTTTTATTGATTTAACAATCCATTCAATCAAAAGCAAGCAATCCAATTTAACTGAATTCAATAGGTTTCATTAAATTATACTACGATCCTTTTTTTTATTTATTTATTTATTTATTTATTTATTTATTTATTTTTTTTTATGGAGGTTGTCGACTATTTAATATCAATTAAAATTTTATTACCGTCGAACACAAAATCAAGAGCACTGTACTATACAGATACATACGTAGGTATGCATAGACACGTAAAACAGCAGCACATTGCCGGTTAATTCCATTCCTGTATAATATTTAATTAAATTTTCTCTTTCATTCATTCGATATTAATATACTATAAATTACATAATTGAAAAGAAATGATGAAAAACAAATTATAAGTGAATTTATTTTAATTTAAATTAAAAACACAAAAACACATTTAAGGCGGAAAATGTTCTCAACAGCAATCAGCTGGGAAAAGATAAGAATTTCATTAAATAACTTTTTCACTTCTTTAACAAACTTTGTAAATGTAAAGAAAACAAAAACCGAAACAAAAAAAAAAAAAAAAAAAAACTAAAACTTTTCTATTTTATAAATCTGTTAGAAAAATATAATTATGGGATAACATTTGCTTCCCTTCTTTTATGACAGGTTAACGTTAACGTTAAAAGAGAAGACTATAGCGTTTATTTGCTTTACAATACATTTTCATTCCTTCTTCTAAATCGGAATTATATATAATAAAAATAACATTTTCATCTTCTCATTTTATATTTTTAGTATCTCTCTAGATGATTCTCTGAAAGGATTCATTCCAATCATCTTACAGCACTTACTGGGAAAGGTAAATTATTTACTGGGAATTTCTATATAATTTATTAACTACTTAGTAAGAAGAACTTTTGTATTTCTCCTATCAACAAGTGCATCAAAGAAAGTCGGATCTAAAACGATACCGATGTATATAAACTGTATAAAAACAAGTGAAAACATTATGTTGGTCCACGACCCACCAATAAACACCCTCCAGAAAGTCGCTTATTCATCTAAGAACTTTTCAAAATAAGGTGTTACACAGAGACGGACAGACAAGCTTAAATAAAATGCAGATCTATGTCCAGTTCTTTTGGGCATTCCCAAATTCAATTGACTCTTGTATGGCAAGTTGTTTACTGCATCAAAACATTTTCGAATTCGAACGTATTTTAAAATAAGCATAGAAAAAATGTGCAGTCGTGGCTGTTGTATCAAATTTGTAGCATATAAAAAAATAGAAAAAATGATTGCTGATATTTGGAATAAAATTGTAAATTACGGGCAAAGTTAGGTTTTGAAAGTACTCCTTATCACCCGCAATTAACTACAAGTTCAGATTGTAGAAAGGAATACTACAACAATATGTGATAATAATTAGTTAGTTAGACCCTGAGAACGCAAAGTTGACAAATTTTATTAGTAATACAATTGCGTGCATTTCTGCATTCTGTATTCTGAATGCAATAAAGCTTGACGGACGGACGTTTGGAAACTTGAACCGTAAATTAACGGGCTCGAATATTATTGTCAATATTATTGCCAATTATATGATTTGCTATACCAAATATAATTAGGGAATAAAGTTCACGTAAATGTTTCGAAGAAAGATTGAGCTCTGCGATAATAATATAATGCTCGATGAAAGACGAGTATTTACTGTTTATTAAGATGAGTTAAGATTTCAGCCTGTTTAACAGTTATCGTCCGATATATTCGGTCGTAGAAATACCTCAAACTAGAATTTCACTCTAGCAAATCGCTTTACAGCACAGTCTCATAGCTTGCTTATCTTAAGGAGGAATACTTTAAGGTTCTGTGTATTTATGCTGTGAAAGGGGAGGTAGGCGGTAGAGTAGGAGGACGATCGGTAGTTCAATATGTTTCGAGCCTTAACAACAGTTTTTATAAACATAATTATGAAGAAGCTTTACAGTGATCTCGTGGTTATTACTGCCACAAAGTCTGCCGAAGCGGAGCTTTTAAAGCCTTCTTTCTTTCATGTTTTGCTGTGTTGTTGTAGGCCAGTGAGGGGCTTAGACTGGTGTTAAGGGAAGTGGAAAGTGAAATTTCGTCCAAATTCCAACCAACCCATGAATAAATTTTCAATTCCTTTCAATTTTCCTTTAATATCGCTTTGTATTTCTCAATAATATGATTTATTCGATTAACTAAAATTTCGAAAATATTCGAAAACAAAAAAAAAAAACCATTGTTTTGAAAAAAATTGCCTTTAAATTTTACAAGCTTCGATTTGGAAGCAAATTGTTATTTAACCTTTCTAATCTTGTGTGCCTGTACCATCAACTAATTGAATCTAATGAGTTTTAAAAACTTTTACGGATCACAATGTGATTACAATTCATTTCATTTCTAATTGATTTTTTTTTTTTTGGGGCCCCTTGTGGGTATGTTGGAAGGATCTCTTTCTCGAATAATTTACAATTTTTCGTTTTGGTGCCTCTATAAAAAAAAGTTTTCTTAAAGCATAAAAAGAAAAGATGAATAAATAAACTGAGGAAAATAGTTGGCAAGCCTTTTAGCAACGTACTATACTTTTAGTTCTTTTTTTGTTTCTCTTTTCCCTATGAATTTTTCTCTCTCTGTAAAAACCGTGACCGTGTCAAGTTGACTGAATAAATAATTTCTTTTCTTACATTTAATAAACGGTTTCATTGAAATCAAAAACTAAAGTTTTATTATAAACGCTTTATGGTGACTGCTATATACATTCTGATTAAATAGGAATAAGAATACGAAAATTGCTTAGAATCAATTACAGACTATTGCAGCAGCCCTAAAGATCTGTCAGAGTTGGGACTTGTGCTCAAAATTGTTGCAGTTTTATTTTCTGCTACAGTATTAGTTAACCACATGTACTCTTCATCAGTAAAGTATTGCACTTCGGACATATAAGCCACAATTTTATTGGCTTAGTCCAACTTTACTCAACAACCCAAAAAAAAAAAAAAAATGTACTCTTCATGCAGTCAAATTTGGCATAAGTTCACCTCGACTTGGAGATGAATTAAAAATAGTAAAGGAATAGTCCGGAGAATGGGCTGATGTCTGGGCTGATAGACATAATCGTAGCGACTAAGATTGATGCGACTGATGTTTTTAAGCAAATATTTATATATATCGGATTTTTAGAAATTGCAACATTTTGTGCCGTTTTTAAATGCCGTAAAAATAGCAAACCAAAAGGAATCCATTTTTCTTAATGGACTGAAGTTAATCGTTGCGTATTGGAATAATTGCAAAACAAAGATTTTTAATAAAATATTCTCATAAAACTATATATGTGTATATATGTGGCAATAAATACAAATTAGAATTAAGCTTTAGTTAAGATAAAAAACAAATCAATAATAAATAAATTTGTAATATTGGGCTTAAGTTAAATCTTTTTATAATGTACACAACATCACTTGCATACGTTACTTTTTGGTAAAAACCATTTAAGTAAATTGAAATTGCCATAAAATTTGTTTGCATAAGCACTTTATAACCTTACAAAATGTTTTATATCCTTTAAAATACATCTATATATGTATATGTATATATTCATATAAACAAAAGATTATAAATATATATATATACATATATATATATATATATATTATTAAAATGTTCTTTTAGATGTAGCATATGAATTGAAGAAGCTAGTGTACACTCCCGATGGTGAATGTTCAATTTACCATATGCATTGAGTTATTAAATAAAGAGAATTTATAAAGAAATTAAAAAAAAAAAAAAAAAGTTTAATTAAAAAGACGATTGGCTAAAGCAAGAATAATGGAAGAAGAGAAATTAAAAGAAGGCAAAAGCCTTATGTAAGTTAAATAATTTTTTCTTAACAAAATCTTTTCGTTTATTCAAATTTCTTCTCTTAACGAACCATTTATTATTAATATTAAACTTTTTCTTTGTTTTTTCTTTTTCTTCTTGAGAAATTGGAACGACTTCTTCATTGAGAGTTGTTTACTGAAATTTTAAATGTTTTAGTTAACGGAAATAGATTTATTTCATTGTTATGTCAAATTATATAAACATAAATAATTTAATAATAAAAAATGACAAAACTTTTCTTCTACTTCATCTTAATTTGACATAATTGTTGACCATATATTTGTTTGTGTAAACATTTAATGAGTGTCTGTTTTTTTCATTAAAATATAAAATAAATAATAAATCAATAAATACGTAATAGTATTAATACTTATACATACGTGTCAAAAAGTTTTTAATACATATTTAAAAAGAAAGATTAAGTAGAAAATAAAAACTTAATTTAAGAGAGGAGCACATAAAATAGCACGCAACGAGAATACAAGACACAAGAGATTCGATATTAATTATTAATAAAGAAAACGTATAAGACTTACCGTCTGGCCAGGGCACACAGACTGCCCACCCCATGAAATAAATCCATTCATTTATTCATATGTATGTACATATGTATATATATATATATATATATATATATATATATATGTGTACATCCCGTTGCGTAGTCCAAGTTTGATTGCAACAATTATGGAGACGATGATTATTATGATGATATTTCAAGTTTGTTGTTCAAATTGAATTCCAGAGCATACGTACATACATACATCACGCATTTGAGAAAGTTGAAAAGACAAAATGGAAGGAAGAAAATATAAAAAATAGATAAAAAATTTTAATAAAATTCATTTTTCAAAAAAGGTTTGCTTTAACCAAAAAAAAAAAAAAAAAAAGAATATATATATATATACATATATATATGTATATATAAATATTAATAACGAATATTAATTTTTCATTGTACAAAAAATAAAAATTAGTTGCATTTGAAGAAATCATGCAAACTCGCAGGAATTAGGGTTAACATCTTTTCGTGCCTTATTTAAGAGTTACAGTCAAAATGCATGTCATTTTATATATAGCCACACCACCAAAGTATCATACCATTCCTATTCGTCTTTCTATTGCCACAGTAAAATTGAAATATTTTCGATAAGCAGACATGCATACATGCATATGTAAGCAAATTTAGTGTAATTGTCAATTATAAGAAAATACGTAGAAAAAATCTTCCCATCGAATCTTAACTCAATCGTAGCCAAACGGCTGTAAAATTGACCCGGCACCCGGCATAAGTTTGCATACATTTGATTAAAAATTGAATGATTGTCAACAGATCATCTCATCTCATGTCATCTCATGTTATAGAAGTGTGAAATAATTTTTTTTCTTTCAAAAAGTCACTTACATGTATTTAGCATATTTAGCGTAGTAATAGGACAGGATTATACAATATCTATTAGTCTTAGCCTTAGCTTTAGCCTTAGCCTTAGGTGGTGAGCAAGTAAAATTCGCTTGTATTTGCGAATAAATGTTTTCTTTTCTCTTTCTTTTCGTTTTTAGTTTTAGTATTAAAGCAAATTTATTGGTTTTTCATGCATATAAAATGGCTTGAGATCTTGGTTAATTCACAGTTATAATAAATAGATAAAATGAAAATTACATACATTTCAACATACGTTTTTAATCAAAGCAATCATTTAACTTTGTTTCATTTTTACACTGTAAGCGTGATGTGCAGTAACAAGAAAATCAATTAATGCGAAATATTTGATGTCTAATCCTAAAATGTTTTAATTAAATTTGCATTAGCCCTTGCAATAAGTACGGGCAAAACAAGCTTAGCCCCTGCACGGCGAAATTTGAATAAATGAATAATAACTAATAGTATTCACAAATCACTTTCTCATACTTCTTTTAATTATAATATTAATAGTATACGTAATTCTCCCCTATTGTTTATGTTTAAGATGTTTGATTAATTTAAGGTTTTCAAAAAAAAAAAAAAAAAAATAAATAAATAATTACGTAATAGTCCCACGTAAAGATAAAATTATACCCAATTCCGTCCCTTGTCGATAGCATTCTAATAAGTTATCGTGCGAAACCAAAGTCTGCTTTTTTCTTCCTAATCATATCTCTGTGTTCTACGATTTTAATAAAAATAATAAATTAGTCGAAGAATCCAGTTTCTGCCTACGAATGATCAGTAAATGACAGCAAAATCTGGGCGAATAGATGGTGTGAAGCCCGAAAACTGATAGACCTAGTGTCCGGTTTGAAGTCGATCTTGAACGAAGGGGCACAATGAAAGAGCGTATGTTTGAAAATCGGCGTAATATGCAGACATATATATATTTTAGCCCATTCTAATATTTTGATTAATGTTTGCATTAAGACGATAATACACTGTCGACTAAAGTTATCAAATATTCAGCCAACATGATCGTTGTCTGACTCTTGTTGTCTTCTCTCTCTCTCTGTTTCTTAATCAAAAATTACGACTTTGTCGGAGTCAATGGCGAACTTGAAGGGAACGCAGCACTTCCAAACAAATATATAAGAGGAGTTTAGTAATAACTACTGGACAAGTATTGCTACTGATAACGCAATAAACATTATTATAAAGCCAAGAAAGCCAAACTTCTCAGAGGTTTTTTACTGACTTAAATTAACTCCTAAAAACAAATAAATCTCGATTTTCCGAATAAATTTACTGCCAGTTAGAACCTTAGTTTGCACTTCCCTCAAACCATGTTTTCTTCTTGAGTTCACTGTATTTCCCGCACTTGCAGCTCTCTAAAGGTTGACTTGCAATTTCAAGCACATTTTTAAAGGGATATAACCGACGATCCCACGATTGATTTCATTCGTATAAGATAGCAAATCGCATTGCCCCTTAACTAACAACTATTATTATACTGCGGTTCATTAGCTGAGCGATATGTTGTTGATTAAGTGATTTTCCTTTTTGGCTTAAGTTTGCCCTAAGTACATTTGCTTCCCGCAAAGAACACCTTCCATTCAATTCATAATTTCTAATATTACATTTGTTTTATTTTATAAATCCTCGAACATTATTATTCCATTAACTTTTCTTCCATTCGAATAAAACACGCATAAAAGAGTAACACGCTTCTTCTAGGTTTTTGCAAGAGCTCTTAGACTTTCCTAAGTTTCTAAATGCTGAAAATCGCCTGATAATGCTTATCTAAAGATTCGATCTAAAACTCGATCTGATAATAAATACGTCAAAAAGAGTTCATGCATAAAATTTGGAAAGCTTATTATTATTGTATTCATTATTTTATCCGCCTGAGTGGCCGAGCTGGCGGCAAACGGCGCCGACTAACAGCTCACTTGTCATGTGGATTCAAAGCTCAAGTGCGGTAATGTTTTCATCGAAGCCGATAGCATTTAGAGGCTCGTGCTTTAAGACTTTAGTCTTCCAATTTGTTTCCCTGGCTACATTAATTATATAATAATAACAACAATAACATATTCATATTTACATTTACATTTATATTTATACTGTTTTTAAAAAATAAATATTTTTACACTAAATTTAATAATTCATTGGGGATTCATTCAATACTGTTCAGGTCCAAATGTCAAGTATATTCATATTCATATATATATATATATATATATATATGTATATATAAAATATATGAATATACTTGGAAATAAATTTTTTTATTGTAAATACATTAAATCAATTTTAAATTTATAGCTATAACCGCAAGACCTCCCAATTTCCAACTATCTTTTACAATACTCTTAATAGTTTAATGAAATACATTCATTCCGTTTCTGTATATGTATTTGTGTTAATACATGGATGCATGCATGCATGCATTCACCCGCTCGCCGATAGATTTTGGTTGAAGTGTTGTTAAGGAAAAAACAAGCAAGAGTGCATCTCTATGAGTTTATCGTTTTTGTAAAGCAGTATTTTTTTTTTTCTTCTGCAATTTTTTTCGAATTTATTATTCATGTAAATGCTCAATAAGAACGTTCAGTCGTACACTAAAGTGAAATGACACCAAAAACCGCACAACATGAAAATAAAAATAAAGGAATAAAAATCCACATGTACAAACATCTGTATTTGTGTGTGTGTGTGTGTGTGTGTGTGTGTGTGTGTGTGTGTGTATGTGTGTGTGTGTGTGTGTGTGCATTCATACATTTATAAGCGAAGGCATAAAATGAAATAAAAGTTAAACTTATGGAAGTTGAACACACGTACACATGCAAGAACATGCATAAATAAAAACAACGACGTACATATAAATGTGTGTACATACAATGTACACAACTACTATATATAAACGAGTATAGGGTTGAAGTGGTAAAGAATCTAGAATACTTGCTACAACCATATATACATATGTAGATTTTATAAGCATAAATAGAAAGCTGTTATAGGTTTAACCATAAAATATATATATATATATATATATTTATATGTGTGTGTGTGTGTGTGCGAATATTTGTACATCTGTGCATGCATCTGTGTATGTATTAAAATAGCGGCAGCACAATAACGAATTTATTTTATTATGAAAATTATAAAGAGCAAGAAAATCGGGAAAGAAACAATTCTGTACGGGAACGAGAACAACTAGCGAAAGTAATACAAATAAAGGCACCGTGTTGCATATAGCCATAGCAAAACCACACAACCGCACATGCCTAAAGAGAATGAAAAAGAGAGAGGGCGACGGCAAGAGCGGGGAAGGGAGAGAGAAAGAGAAAGAGAAAGAGAGAGAAAACCGAGAAGCTTAAACTTAAAGTACTAACACGTACAGATATATGCTTGCGCATCCCGTAAATATATATCGTCCACAAGCTCGGGTGCGCGACTCTTTCTTGTATGCTTTCCAGGTTTTATTTGTAAAATATTTGCACGTTATAAAAACGAGAAACAACCAGCGAGTATATCGAGGATATGCAAATTGTATTAAACCGATGACAGTGCAGAGAGTATGATATCTTTACAAACTCACACCCACACTTCTTTATATGGTTTTAGCACAACACTTGTTGTGTGTCGCATCGTGTATGCATTAAACTTAAATTAACATTAAACATCTAAAGCGTACATCTAAAGAGTAAAGTAAAAAAGACACATACCCGCATGCATACATATATATATATATACGAGTATATTGATATGTAAAAATGTTGACTTAATGGGAAATATCTAATGGACGAAATTTTCCAAGAAAAACGTAGTTTTCCCACACAGTTAGTGTATTTATATAACCAAATAATAATAATAATTAATAGTAATAATAATAACTAATAATAATAATAATAATAAGAGAAGAAACAAAGTAAAAACATTTTTTTTAAATAAATTTTATAAAAAAATGTGTTACCAAGTTTTAAATTTAAAGAAATGTTTATAGTAAATTTTCAGTTGGCTTGAAGTGAAAACGCGGTAAGCTACCAAATCGTCTGAAAGTGATTCGCGAGATTTCGGGCAAAGAATTTTTATCTTGACAATGATTTAAACTCACGTCCGTCCGTCCGTCTTCAGCAAACGCGACACAAGAGGTGATAGTCTGGAAACATGTCCGATCATAGATCACTTTGTAACAAGTATATATTAAATAAAGCTGAATCCGATCGGAAGGCGAACAGGATTCATTAGCACACCTCTTATGTAGAAAATTATGATAAACTTTTTACATGAAATTTTTATAAGAAATTGTTTATAGGAAAGTTTTTAAGAAATCTGTACGAAAGATAAACTTTATCAATTTATTTGGAGAATCGTAAGATTCAAGTTTTAAAAAAGAAGAAGAACGATACACAAATTTAAGCATGAACAAAGGTTGTTATCGTATATCATATTACATGAAGTTTGCATCGCATTGCCATTCAATAGACATTCGTTAAGAGCTTGGATTAGAAGAGTAAAAACACAATCTCAAGTGTATAAAATCGGTCCATGGTTTTGCCCACGCCATCAACTTCAAAATATACGGCATTTCTTTTAAAAGTTTATGTTGGTTCTTGAATTTTTATTTTTTTTTTTTTTAAGAAGACAATCAACTAAATTATACAAGGTATTAATTAATCCACTTTATATACTCATAAGGCTTGCAGTTTGCATATAAAATTCTACAAAAGATCTGAAGTATATACGAGGCACAAGAAGAATGCAATGATAGGGGAGTGACATATCGAATGAATCGCTCTTCGCTCTATTTTATAACGAAAGTATCGCTCATACGCTAGTGATGGTAATTTTAAACTCAACGTAGCTTCTTTCTTTCCGTGCATATTCCATTTGAAATGCAAAATATTTGAACATTTGTCTCTAAAGGACATGAACATTATTCGATGGCAGGATATATACTTGGGAGATTACTTTAAGCATTAAACTTTTTGTTTTTTAATTAATAAATTTACGGATATCTATATATATAAATATATATATATATATATATATATATATAGATTTACTATATCATATGTATGTATAGGATTACAGTACGATACGTTACGTATATATATATATATATATATATATATATATCTTTTTTCAAAAATATTGTATAAATATGAATTAGTTTTCATAGCACAATTGAGCGATTAAAAGTTTTTGGAAATTCATATGTTATTAAAATTTATTGCTTTGACGAAACGAGAACGGGAGGTTGACAGAAAGAGAGAGAGAGAGAAGGGGAGTCTTTAATGCAGTTATGGAATTCTTTATAAAAGAACTTAAGCAAAGAAACCGAGGCAGTAGAAATGGTTTTTTTGCAAACACATGACTTACATATAGAGATACAGATACGTATGTGTGTATATTTATTTAGCTCCTGCATTTATGTAAATACATATGAAAACTCTGGCTTAAATTATATATATACAGTAAGTTTCCCTTAGTCGAATAAGTCTAACCAATTAAAAGAAATATTTCCTATTAAATATTTTAAATTAAGTAAAAAGAAAAAAGTAAAAAAAAAAAGACTTAATTTCCTTTGTATCCGTTAATTGATGTCCTTCAAGCTCACTGTCAACGATATACGGGTTTCCTTATCCGATTCTTGTATATGTTTTTCTTATTTAATCGCCTCATATTACTCATGTAATTACCCAAATCCAACTCTACAATAGACTACTAAGTTCGACTAGAAAGCAATGGCATGCTTACGCTTTTTCTATTTTCTTACTTCGTTTGATTATTTGAAATAGACTCTGGCATCGACACGATCACTTTTAACTACGTTTGTCTCATAAGAGAATAGTAAAATACATAAACAACTTCGAAAGAAGGGATTATTGTGAACACATTTGTCGGGTTTTTGATTATTAAAAAAAATTAATTTAAACTTAAACGGACAGCCAAAAGTCAACACTACCATAAAAAGTTTTCTTTACTTTGGTAAATTCGATCTTAGCCTTCTTTACTCCATTATTTTGTAATAGTCAAGTACAGATTGACAAATACTAACAGAGGCCTTATCACAGAAGTTCGAAGAGCATAGCTAACAAGCATTACGATCGAAGGACAATAATTACCTAAGCAATTTATACGATTCCCCATGATTCGACTTTTGTCGCTGTAAGAAATTATTCTTGACTGAGTATCATAATAATCCGTAAAAGGATCCCAAAACCATTGCATTGTTTTCCTGTTATTAGATTGATAGAATATTGCAAAAAATTACTTCACTCTAAACTTTCACTACACAACTCCACTATAAAGGTATTACAGTGGGCGGCGGCCCGCCATCACTGCATTTCATAAAATTATTCAATTGACTTTTCGAGATAGAGCATCGTATGAAAAATAGTCGAAAAACTGGCCCGATCTGGACCATTTTCAATAGCGTCCATTCTTGACTCAAAACACAGTGGTGTGCCAATTTTTAACTAAATGTCTCAAATATTGCAATCTGTAGGTTGAACATACGACGGACAGACGGGGAGGCAAGCTTCAGTTCAGACCCTACAGCATTTGGCGCTGCTTTAATTAAAGCTAACATTGAGGAGCTCTTAAAATTATTAAATGAATTTAAGTAAGATATCTTTGATTGAAGATATTTTATATAAATTATTCATGAAAGATTGTTGCTATAAAAAGCCTAATAATGCTAATGCTTCGATGCAGTTTGTTTCGTTTTAAAAATGTTGCTTGCTGAGCGATGAGAAACTCTTGAGAGAGAAGAAAACATTTTGAAATTCTGCACAATTTACAGCATTTTTTAGTGCAATGCTCCCTTAAGCGTGGTGCTATTAAACGAAAATAACTGTAACTATGCTCAAGAACGCATGGTTTTTCCACAGACAGATTCAGACAGATTCGAAAAGATTTTCAATGAAAAATAAGCAGCTTTACCGAGAAGAAAGAACAAACACAAGAAGGAATTGAAAAGAAAGTTAGGCAAAGTTGTTATTTTAAATAAAGTTGTGCCGTGCCTGTGGTTTTTTCTTTACTTTCTTTTTTTTTTTGACGTAAAGCAAAGAAAGTAACGGATTAATATGCAGCTTTTCAGTTTAAAAAAAAAAAAAAAAAAAAAAAACAGCACAAAAGTAAATACGCATCTACATACATATTATACTTTATTCAATGCATGTTTGCATGCAGAAGGATACAAATAAAGATTTGTATGCAAAGTTTTTCGAGATAACAGCTAAAGGGGAATAACTCTTCATTTTTGTATAAATGAAAATTTAAACTGCACCACTTATATATATATATATACATATATATCATACATATTTACATACATACATACATATATAATATTTTGATAATATAAAGTTATTGACTTTTTAAGAGAATTGTCTTTTTTCCTTTTTTGGTTTTTTATCCGCTCACACGCACACATTCTGCCATGAATTATTATTCAGTAGAAATTTTTAACTTTAGACTCGAAAATATATCGCGATTCCTTCATACTTGCATCCTATCCTCATGGAGCTTCATTTCTCTCTTTGTTATTACGTCTTATTTATATATTTCGAATAATGTAAGAGGGTATAAAGGCGGATATGTGCATAAAGTGTAGTAGCTAAGCAAAGGGGGAATCAATCGTTCCCTATGCTCGTTATCGCACAGCAAGCGATAACCTCAGCCTAAGCAGACAAAATAACAGCGGGGTGCGGTCTCCGGCAACTGCTGCGTTTGACTTATCTTAACCTTGTCATAGACTAATATACGCATACTATGTAAGATGTAAGCAAATATATATAGTGCACGTGCTCGGATAGTAACTATATTGTAACTTAATGCATATCTCAATTATATTAAAATACGATTTTTCTATTTTATCTTAAGATAACCATAAATTTTAAAATCCTTCGACATCTTGGATTCTCTTAAGAGGCGAATTAATGCCGATTGATTTTTATTTCAAGTTTCGTTTGCTATAAGTTAACTATATACGAAAAATAAAATTATTCCAATTAATATTGAGAAACGATATTTAAACGACACTACTTCACTAGTTTCGTTAACGCGAACTTCTTTACGATCAAATAGTCACTTGATAACATCTACAAAAGGTAAGTAAATCATATTGTAACGTAATACGAAAACTCTTGAATATAATATCGTTGATGAAAGAAGTTTTCTAGCAAGTAGAACTGTAGTAGTTGTATATGTCATTGAGGCATTGAAATAAGTGTCTTTAGAAAAAGAAGAGAACAAAAAAAATATATTAAAAATTGAAATAAGAAAGAGTTCATATTCGGCCTGAAGCGTTTAATTCATATAGCGATAAACTTATGTGGGCGCTAATTCCCGTGGGGTGTGAGCTAATTCCCGTGTGTAAGAGACACATCGATGCATAACATGGATGAGAAACATGAGGAAAATTTTTCTTCATAGTGGTAGAATCATTTTACGGAGTTCGTCAAAGCCCATCAAAACTTCTATTAGAATAATGGTATGCGAGTTTTACTAACACCTGCAGCACTCGAAATAAACCTGATTTCTCCAATACTGTTTAGTGAAACATAATAACATTGTTATCATATCAGGGTTATCATATTCTCCAGATGGCTGTTTAAGTTGTTTTCGTACTGCACAAGCTCAAAGAAATCCGATAGTAGATGAAATGCTGCAGATATTTTACATCTGAAACTGAAAACTATTTTCGAAAAGCCTGCTTCTGCCTGACTATGTTTGGATAAAGTGCATGATGCAAGTGCAATAGGAACCTGCTCTTTAAAGAGGGAATGAAGTAAATATTAAAACTTAAATAAATAAATTTTAAGAAAATCAAAAATTCGCACTATATCAAGTCTTTAGCCGAGTTTTTTTTTTCTAAAGCGACAAACCAAAGAACTGCTTTAAGGAACCGTTTCGTATATCAAAGCCAATAAGGCGAAATTGCCCTCTAATTCTAATGTTGTAGAGAGTGAAACCTTTCGTCAGAACGCTTAACCATATAAAGAAAATCATTTTACATTTGTTTGTCATGTAATTATTTTTATTTTTTATATTAGAGTCTTTGCGTGTGCAAATTTTTTTTATTTATTTTTATAATTTTACATTTTCACTTTTAGATTTGCAAGTCGACCACCATATCAAAGTTGTTTATACCTAAGTGATTTTGTATTGTTTTGTTTGGTTTTGTTTTGTTTTTTCCTTTTGCTCGGATGTAATTTAGAATATTTTTTTTAGTTTAGGAACTTACTAACATGCAATGAAACATGCCCGTTAACATGAAACAGTTAATTTAAATGCATTTAGCAGCACGAGGAAAGGTCATTTTTTTTTTTTAAAGGAGAAATAATGAGAATTAAAACTTTTGTCTTAAAGAATATTAAAATTGTCTCAGGTGCAATAAAAATTCAATTTGGAATGTTTATATTTAAATAATATTTATATATATG
>KK502442.1:315959-361301 GCA_000688735.1 Glossina austeni
AAAAAAAAAAAAAAAAAAAAAAAAAAAAAAAAAAAAAAAAAAAAAAAAAAAAAAACGAAGCAGTCTGCACTCAAAGGTTTTATTCAGTCTTGATAGCTTTTCGCCATTTTATGCTGCTAAGTGTTTGCTGCTTTATACAAAATTGCGTTTACCAGCTGCATGCATGCATACTGTCGATTGAATTTGGTTCGTGGCTAAGCGATTCTATAAAGTTGCTTAACGTTTCCTTCGGGCATATCGCTAAGCTGATGGATTGAATTTAATAATAAAGTGATGGATATTAAAACAGAAGCTCAGATGCTTCCATAATACTTTTAAAGCTTGATGATTAGAAAGGTATGCAAGAAGATATATTTGGCTTGAGCCGAATCTTGGGCACACATTATTTTGTGGATATAACACCGATCACTCAGGCTATGTGCCCTTTACGCGCAACATGGAAAGAAGTGAGGAATAAAGAAATGATAGGGAAGCGGTGGTCGCAGCCCAATGGCGGTATGCCTACAATCGGCATGTGTTACGCATTTACCGACTCTCGCGCGCTCACTATACCTATGGCCAAGAGTACGCTTGACCGCAGCGAGATTTGAACTCGCGAGCAATGAGTTGACAGTCACCACTCTTATCCGCCCAGCTACTTAGCCGGAAGTCATGCGTAAGTAGCTTTGATTTTTATGAATCGTGCATATATTTATTTATAAAACTTTCAATACATAACAGCGATGTTTTTGTCGCGCTTTATATATTACAGAATTCGGACAAAGTACCCAACAAATATGATGGAATGATATTCCATTAGAAAGTAGTCTTCCTAAGTTAGCTTTAGTTTCGCGCATCCTATGATTTCTTTTATTTTAAAACAATATGTGAAAGTAATGCAAAGAAAATTGTGATTTTCTTAGGAAAAACGAAAAAAAAAGGAAAAATTTAATTTATTCAATAAGTTTTTAAAATAAATATTTAAAGCTCTTTTCTTTTGCCGTCTGTCTGCCTGAAGTTTTTTCTTATTTTTTCTTTTAATGTTACTTTTTTCGTTTTTTGGTTTTTTCGTTCTTTTTTTTTTTAATGTTTTTTTTTTTTAGTAATATATGTTTTTTATTTGCTATTGGGGTGCGATTTGCTTTGTCAGTAAAGGAAAAAATTTCGCATCATTTACACGGGTCAGCAGAATTGAAACGATTCTATATAGAGACCGACAAAAGCATCAGTATATATGTAAATATGAGAGATACATGGGGAGATAAATGGGAAGCAAAACATAATTCCTGGAAAAATTAAAAACAAAGATGCAAATACTGCGAAGCAAAAGCCCGAACAAGTTGGCAAGACTCAAGAAATTGTTTCAAGTCATTATTAGTTGCTGCCAAGATTGTAAGCGAACCATAATGAGAAAGTCGAATGTAAAGCTAATGCATTGATTAGATAGAGCCCTAGACAAAATGTGTTGGGGACAATTGAAAAGAGCGCCTCGTTCTTACAGAAACATGCTATTAAGCATAAAATTTCGTGTTTTTGTTTTGAAGCAAGCAAAGGTCAATTTTGTTATGCATAATGTTGGTGGTCGCTAAAAGTCGATACCAATTAATTGTAGAATCTTAAAGAATATTAAGCATTGTGAGAGTAAATAGTTCCGTTCACATTTTCGGCGACAATCTTTCATTTTGAGTATTTCTTCCATGCAGGGCACACGAAACTTTCTCAATTTGATTTTCGCGTTTACATATAAAACGAGAAAAGGTATTGAGAATGGGCCTTCTTTCTGTCCTGCCCTCTCCCTATCTAGAAATTTTGCAGCCTTTTTTCAATATGTTCTTCCCGACAGTCGATACGCTTCGATATCGCTTACATCAAAATCAATTTGCTTAAATCTTTCGCCGTAATAATTCAAGTAGCTTCAAGTAAGTGCTCCTCAGTACCTCAACTTCCCTCAGCTTCCTTTAGAAGTAAAAGTGGAAGCCAATGCCAGTTTTTCTTATTCGAGCATTACAAGTACAGTAACAATACTTATGAAAGAATGCGGAAAAAACTTTCCGTGGACCTTTTTAACGTGCAAAATGTCAACTCTTTTCCCGTTCTCAAGCATTTGTTACTATTGATCAGGAAATCGTGATCAACTGTTTTTTCAAATTATCGAATGCAGTTCAGTTTTATTATTGATCTGCTCGGAAATATTTAAAAGTGAAAGCGCTATATATGCTATTTATTTTCGTGTTAATCCGACCCGAGTATTACTTTCGTTAATCGATCGTCGGGAATGAGTGGGTTTTATAATTTATTACAGTTATAAAAAAAAGTAAACATTAAATTGCATTTATTTAGGTTACTATCAGTACATGTAGTGAGCCAACTTGCTTACTGCTTCAAAGAGAAGCATTTCAACTAACCGATGCTATTAATGGAGTAAACAAATCATATGAAATTTTCGGAATTTTTTAATAAACATACACGTTTACCATTCTAATTTTTTACTTAAGTTTAAATTGTCTTAGTGAAGGAAACACAAATTTTTTTGTTTTCATTTATATGGTAATACGTACGTACGTATGCAAGTGTGCATTGCTTTTAAGAGCTATTAATGATTTTTAAATATTCATAAATATTTCTGATATTCTGATATTTATAACTCAATTTCCTTCTGCGTTTGTCGTCTCTGCCTTTTCTTTTTATCAGGAGCTCTTTTTTTTTTCATTCCTGCATATATTTGTTGTTGTCTATGATGTTATCATTTGAAACCACTAACAACGCTACCCATTAACCAAACATCAACATGTACGTACTGCTACAGCTACTACTACTACTACTACTACTACTACTACTACTACTACTACTACCACTACTACTAATACTACTGCTACTATAAAAACCACAGACTAGTGTGTCTGCACAGGAAATTGATTTATTTCCTACGTTCTTACAACTTTACTAGTTTACTTTTCCTTCCTCTCCGCCGCTGCTCCTCCTCCCACTCCATCTATTTCTTTCTTTCTCCCTTTCTCCCTTTCTCTATTTATCTATGTCTCCCTTTCTCACTGTACTGTTTCCTCGCTATTCCTCGTTTAGAGGGCCCGGTTTTCACTTGAGTGTCCTTTGTAGCGCAAACAATTTTTTACTGTTTTATTCACTTTGTTTTTTCATGAGTTTTTTTTCTACGCATACGTATACGTAAACGTGCTCTGTCGGTGTGTGGCTTTGTTAGGTGGAACTTAAAATAAAACAAAATATTGCAACTAAAACGAGCAATCGCTTTAGCCGAACAAACATCATCTGCATCATGTTTGTTTCAACAATTCCTTTTGAAACTTTCAAGTTTAATTTGGATGTGTTCTCTTCAGTCTTCCTAAGCCCTTCTTATTTCCCTACCGGTTGTTTGTTTTTCTTTTGCTTTTTTTTCGCCCATTCAGCTTTGGTCCGACTAACACGATTCATGCTCTTAGGTTTTGATTGTTTTTATACTGGTTGTCATTATTATATACAGTAGCTTTGTTAGCTCGTTCTTAACAATCGGGTAAGCGTATCGGCGACCTTATATGATATATATGTAACCGTCCGTAGAGATGCCTACATAAATAGAAGTAAGTAGGAAAAGTCATATCAAACTTCAAATTACTTTACTATTCGCATCTGCAAGAAAGTCATAACGGAAATGCAAAGCATCGTTTTAGAATTGAGCCCTAATTGAATCACCGAGTATCGTTTGCATGCATGCATTCGACTATTATAGACCTTTGCAGAAACTAAACTCAAATTTATTTAAATTTTCTTCGCCCGATCCGCTTTTTTCTTTTGATTTTTTTCACGAGTGCGCTCGGGTACAAAAGATTGGAATAAATTAAGTTTGTTTACCTGTGTGATTGTTTTACTTACTCTCATAGATAACCATTAATTTACGTCATTGGAGTCTGCTTAAAATAAATCATTTGAGTCTATTTGAGACAAATTGCGATTGATACTAGAGTTAGTACAAATTATTTAGTCGATAATTTTTAGATTTTCTCGCAAATGCAAAAGCCTGGACGACTTCAATTTTTTCAATTGGTTTTTATACATGAATCCTGCCTGATTGGTTACGAAGACACGAACACGAACGAGCAAAGCGAAGATAATCGATTTTAAATTTATTTAATTCGATTTCATATGATCGGCAAACTGTCTAAATCTTAGTTAAAAAATGTTTAGATTTATTCTTGTTTTCTGTTATTCCTCTGTCAGGTTAACAATGTAGAGAAAAGGCATAAAGACAGACAGCTGTTGACCAACTATTACATAAGTAATTGAAAGCCTTAAGCTTTATGCACAAGGGAACGCATCCTAACGTATGAGCGTCAATAAATAATAATCAATACTCGTCACGTATGCTTAAAAATACCGTCCTTATCCTTTTCATTCTCCTCATTAAGACGGTCCGCATTTAGCGAACAGCTCTTTGCAAGAACTTGTACTTAGTGCAAAGTTCTTTTCTCTAATTTCCCGATGCATAGAGAAATTCGTAGATAAATCGTAATATGATGTAAATAATGGTAGGTGGTATTTAAGGGTCGACGTAAAGCGAATGAAATTTTTTTGCTTGTTTTCTCTTTGCGTAAATGTCGTTAAAGGAATACTTAAGTGTTTACTTAGAAAGTCAGCGAGCGTGTTGTGTGTAGAGGGTTTGAGCGAATGATATAGTACAACAACAACAACAACAACAACATGGAAAGGGAGATTTGAGGTTATAGTGGATTGCCGACATCGTTTGTAAGCCCTAAAGAGGGATTTAAGTGTAAAAATGTTCTTGTAATTGATTTTTAAAAAGAGAAAAACCAAATTAAACTTTCGATGTTAACTTGAATTTAGCTGAAGAAACGATATTTTGTTAAAAGAGATGTTTTCAAAAAGGGAGAAAAGCAAGTTTTTGTTTTTTTTTTTTTTAATTTATCTATAAAGACACACACAACCCTTTCAATATATATTTTTCAATATGTATTTTATAATTCTTTAAATGAAATTCTTTTTTCTCATTCGTAAGCGAACACAAAGCAATCTCAGGTGTGCAGTTAAAAGAGAATGCAATTAGAATTAATTAAAAACTTTTTAACGCAACTTAAACAGAAATGCACTTGTACATCAAACGAACCCCCTTATATATATATATATATATATATATGATAATATATATGCTTTGTATGCTATGTATTATCAGCATACATGTCGTTAGACATGTATATACGGTTTCTACTGTTGACATGTACGTAAGTAAGTAAAAGGGAAGCCCTTTCATTTTGGTTCGTGAAAAGTTTTAACTTTAAACGGAAATTTATCTGAATAGTAATACAACACAATGCACATGAATAAATGTTGATATCAAATATAAAATTCGAACAATTGCCGGGACAATGTTTACCAACAATTTGTGGTGGTTTATATGAAGACAGCTGAGAATTTCCTTAAACTAAGTTATTGTTAAACTTTTCATTTTTTTTTTTTTCCTTTTTTTATTTTATACCCATCATTGGAACGCAAATACATAAACTTTTGTAATTCTATATATCTGTAATACGATATAAAATATTGATATTTGCACGTCTGTTTGCTGCATTCACATTATCATTCACAATTTTAGTTAATAGACAGGGATTGATTTTCAATAGCTTTGAGATATCTTTGGCTCAGTTGCGAGTGGGAGGAGGCGGTAGGATGGTTAAATTATTATTGAACTACAATGCGGAATGCTCTCATGTTATCGCTCCACGAAAACATTGAATGCTTGGCGTATGCTATCATCGAGCGTATATCTAAATAACTATTAAAACCAGTGTCAGTATCTTCTGATTGATCGGAATTTATTTAGCATGAAACGTCTCTTTTTTTTTTTTTTTATCTACCTTACTACCTTACCTTAGACTTACTACTAATAATCTTGTCTATGGCAAGGCTAATTACTCTGCTGCCAGAAGCGAATTGTCTCAATTCAATCCTCTTCAGTGCTATTTCAGATGCATGTTTAAGAGATGAAGATGTTAAGAGATGAAGTTTTTCAGTTCTAAATGAAAATTTATTTCGTATCATATACGTGATATTTGCCGTATCTGTCTATAGGGCACAGATAGACTTCTTGTTTATATTCGTGAAAATTGTAAGGTAGAATTATTTCAATCGTTGCCGACTGCAAAATTACTTTTTTTCTTCGACTATGCAAAGGGAGTAGCAGCAGACATTTTGTTGCAAACTGCAGACATTTTGTTGAATTTGGTTTGCTATCTCTAAACTATTTCTTCTCACCAGCGTGTATTTCCTAAAGGCAAATCGACAACTATTAAACTCTTGGAATTTATTTACCATACGTTATTTGAAGTTTTCCCCCTTTTCTTTTAATGGGAACAGTATGTAAATGTTTTTATGGAATATTCATTCGAATGAATTTGAGTTTCGAAGCTAATTAATCCGTCACTTCTATTGGCAATAGCAATCTCATACATTACGGGAAGGGGCCATATGCCGCATAGCATGGCAAATAATTCATTTATTACGTCATTAGTTTAGTGATGGAATCATTTCAAGAAATTTGCGAAACACACAAGCACAAGCCTCGCCCCAAGAGCTGTGCTTTACCGTTCTCGGACTACTTCTTATTATGTTGTGTTACTTTAATTAAATCGTTGTTCTGCACTCTCGGTGTAATTAGGTGAAAGAAAAGCTCGAAAATTGGGTTCATCGAGGAGACGTGGATTCAATTGCATTCCATAATTGCATTCAAATAAAACACAAAACAACAATATTTTTGTCTACTTCCGTTTTTTTTTTTTTGTTAAAGAAATCCTCTTACTCTTATTGAGAACCAATGCAGGAAAAATTACTTTTCATATTTTCCCTTTCGGTTATGTAAAGATTAATGTAATATAATTGGATGACCACAATTTCATCATCACTTCGCCAGCATCCGTCAGGAGCACTGGTTAATTCGTTATTCCATTACTGCGCGGTATGAGACCTTACTATAATTTCTCTTTACAATTGCTCCTGCAGGTATTGAAAATGCAAAAAAACAAGCTTTCACTACAAATTGTGTAATCAACAAGCGTTGACTTCACACAAGTGTGTGGTGTAGAATAACCTCTATATAAATAATTTGTGTGCAAGTGTTTGTTTGTTTCCTTTCTTATACACACTTATATTACTACTTTAGTTCCTTTACATACTTATGCATTAAAGCTTTTATTTACTGTTCTACACGTTTACTTACAGCCTGTGCCGGCTTATTGGGCTCAGTTTCAAATGCGATGACGAAAAAAAAAAAAAAAAAATATACGCCCACTTAGATAAATTTCGAATGCTGACTTTTTTAAACCACAAATTTTTATATCTTTTAGAAAATCGTTAACTTTGTTTTCTGATTTCTGATCATTTTTACTGTAAAATACTCGAAAGGAAATCAATTTATTTTCACTTTTGCGCTGCAGGCATTAAGTGAATTTTTGTTGAAAAACTTCAGTTATCGTGGAACGATTCTAAATAGTTTTATTAGTTTTCCTTTTGAGTTTTCTGCAAAATGAATCATAATTTATTTTTCTCCATATTAGGTAAAAAAGATCTTTCCGGAGAATTTTTGATTTTCTCATTTTTCTTTCTTATACTATTCTCATCAGTTATGAATAATTTTTATACGAAGAGAATTTAAATGATTTTCAAAAGTGTAAAACGATCGGCTATGAACCACTTAAGATTAGTTTATCAATAATACGCATAATATTTTAATTAAAATTCATTTTTAAGGGATTTTTTTAGTTCTTTACTCATAGTAAACGAATTTGCTTTCCTGATAGAGATCAAGCTGCCAATTTCTAATGCAATGTTTAAAGTCTCGGCAGTTTCGAGAAGAGAATAACCGATCAGCGAACTTGTAAGTATGATGAAATCGTCAAGTGTATCGATTGCTCACAAATTTACTAAAACTAAAGAGATCTTTCACAAAGATTCCGCTATTAGGCAAGCTGGCGCACTAAACGGCCTAGAAAACTTTATATATATACATAATAATATCATATCTCGAGCCTATTTTTTTTTTTTTTTTTGCTTTCTAATGTATTTTTTTGAAAGTTTCAACAGCGTTTGCGGGAAATCTTACGCTTCGCGCATTACAGAAATTTTAAAAATATTTATATATATTTTTTTTTTAAATAATAAAGTGTCGACGCAATAATTGGCAAAGCCTGTATATTCGGTATAGCATATTGTGGTTATGTTAAAAGGGTTAAAACTAAAATCACAACTTTGAGGTTACATATCAACACAAAATGTCAAATTCGATATGAATGAATAAATAAAGTGAAATCAATGCAAGAGTGCTTGTGGAGTGAGTGAGTTGTGTGTCTGTTCGAGACCAACATATTGCGGTCAAATTGATACATAAAGTTAAATATAAAATACATACGATGAGTGTATGTTTGTGTTTGATTTCCATTAACTGAAATTACGGGTATTTTAAAAAGAAACCACAAAAGCAAAATTTCTTATTTAAAGAGAATAAAATTATTAAAAACTCTGAGATAAGAAATTATTATGCATTAAACATGTCCTGCAAAAAAAAGCTTATGGAATTTTCTTTTTTTTTTTTTTTTTTTTTTTAATAAACTTTAATATTGAAATGAATTAAAGCCCATTGTTTTATATAAAATTGCAAAGCCTTATAAAATACGATTTACAGCATTCATGTATGCTGCGCCATCCAAACGGTTCATTTCAAAATAAAAATTAACATAAAACAATAGAAAGTTTTTAAAGCATCAAAAGTAAGTTTCATAATGAAAATATACATGAGAGAGATAAAGAGAAGAGATATGATCAATTTTTCAGTCCTTATGTATGTGGAATTTTAACAGAAAGTATCGAGAATTATTTTTTCTTTCTTTACCTCTGAGCCAATAATCTCCACTTGAGACAATACAGACATATATGAACTCTTAGTATCATCTATATTTTATAGATTTTGAACATCTTGTGGCGGATTTTTTGTCGAAACGTCCTTCGGATAAAATCAATTCGCAAAAGCCTGTTCTGTTGGCCTGTATCTACCTAGTTGTGAAAGACAACAGTCAGAGAATGAATTTTGTTGCACATTTTTATTCGCTGCAAACAACACACGATCATCATCAACCATAATAGGTTTTGTCCCTTCTAGGAAAAGGTATTAGGCAAACGTTCTAAAGCTTTACTATATAAGTAATACAGCACCAATCGCCTAGCAAGGACGTACGAGGGACGCGAACATAATAACCGGGGAGAGAGTGTTTGGCAACCCATAGATTTCAAATCGATATTGAATCGGCTTTTTGAACTTAAATACACATTTTAGTTGTGCTAGCGACAAAATTATTGAGAAATTTTATCTCACATTTCGAAACTTCCTTCCGAGTCAGCGATTATGATGCCGTTCATGAATATATGTGACCATTGGATACATTGCAATTCCTTTCATACGTCATAAAAAGAGAGAGAGGGACGCGAGGTTTACCACTAAAACGTCCCCCGAAGAGATTAACATGATAATAGCCGGTAACAAAACTGTTCATGCTTTCTCGATAGCTTCCGAAGCCAATTTTCTTTCTTCTATTTGAACGCGATACCTATCAGTGTCGTTGTCAAAAATGCATCAAAAACGGGATTAGTTTTTAACAATTGTAAAATCATTTTTCTATTTTTGCAATAATCGAAAGATTTTGTTTTCGAAATATCCGAACTTTCCAAAGCATTTTGTGACATTTCTTATGCAGTCTTTGTGTGGCGATCGTTGTCATTGTAATGTTCAGCCCTAATTACAAATTGTTGTAAATACAAGGAAGGAAAGTGATAATAAAAATAAAGATTATTTTCTCACGTCGTTGCTTAAATTTAAATTTCCGATACTTTCTGATCGCAGTATATATATATATATATATATATATATATATATATGTATAAATATTGTAATTAAGGGCGTGCTTTGAATGGTTCATTCTTCTAGTTTTCTTCATTTTGAGAAACCTCATGAATCTTTTTAGTAAACATATGAATATTTAATGAACTTTCTTTTCAGTAGCAAATACAAACAAAAAAGGTAACCAGAGTACAGGGTACAGGTAACAGAGAACGGCAAACTATGAAAGAGATTTATATTCAATATTCATCGTAGGTGTATGTATGCATATACATGTTTACACTTTTCTTCGCAGAACCATCCTACAAAATATTAGTGAATCTTAGAAATTTGAATAAAGCAAAATAAAAAACAAACTGCTTGCTATTGACATAGAGAAGGAATTTTTTAAAATAAATTTTAGTTTCTAAACTAAAACTATCCTAACAAAAATTCCGATAAACAAAACAATATATGTTTTCAGGTTTGTATGCTAAAATGATTGCATAACTATGTGCGTGCATGTTTACTTAATGAATGCGTGTATATGTATATTTTAATTGAGGTAGAAATTTTAAGTGTCATTATTATCGTTTATTGTTCAAAGTTTGTTGCTAAAATATTCATGAATAACACACGTATTTATACAAAATCGCTTCATGTTAGTAGACACCGCCTGCACGTCTTGTAATTAAATTTTTCTTTTACACTGCCTGACAGCAATTGATGTGTTGTTCTCACTTCGAATTGTCCGCCCCATTTAATTGTGCATTTTTTTGTTTCTCTCTTTTTCCTCTCGCTAAGGTAAGTAAAGAATAAGATTTCAAAAATGTATTAGAAATTTTCCTATTTAAACCTTATCAACCTTTAATAGATTATATACAAATTTTACTTTTTTTTAATAAAATCCTACATAAGTGTTAAAAAAAATGTTTTTTTCACACTCACTCCCAGAAAAAACACATCTATCTGTTCTATATGTAACATCTACAAATGCGTATCAAAGATTTTGTAATGTAAATTTTTGAATATCGCAAATTTCTGTCCATCTGTCTTATTAAAATAGATAATAAAAATTGGTCATATTCGTCTTAGCTGATACTTAAAAATGTAGTTTAAAAAATTCGCTTGATTCGGAGTCGGAATTATGCTTCCAGTATGCAGAAAACAATTACTTACATGTCCATAGTATATATGTGTTATTAGTCAGATATTTGGAAAATATGTTAGTAAAATTTCTTTAAAAATTCTATGCACAAATGGGATGTAATTTGTTTACAACCACACAAACAGGAGGCATTGGTTTAAAATTCCAATATAAAAGTGTCTCGCACAGTCAATTGGGAGAACCAATCGATAAGTTGGAAAGTCCAAGCGAATTAAAGTATTATGCAGTTGTGATGTGATGCTTTAAGGGGATAGATATGAAAAGTTTTGTTTCTAAGTAATCTTTACATGAACAAATAACATTAACTTTATAAATTATTTATTATTTAAATTCACCGACTAATGTTTGCCCGGCTTCCATTCTTGAATACGAGATATGTTTATTTATTGCAAATGCTGTTTATTCCTTCAATTTGAGCCATCATCAACTGACTCAGCAAGTATACAAATAAAATAGTTTTTTTACTATTTTTATTGCTATATCTTGTATGTATCGAAGCTTTCAGTACGAGTTATTTTGTAAAATATTTAATTAATCGGTTATTGAAATATACACCGGCGGCACTTGTCTAGTTATTAAAAGTGTCCTTTCTGAACGGGAGTTGCATGTGTGTACCGTTCTAAGATTATATTGTAAGCTTTGACCATTATATATAATATCGAACATCGAATATTTTTTTAATATATTTTATATATATATATAAGTTTTTATATATTGTTGCGAAAATCTCAACATTTAATTTAATGAAATGAGGTTGCATGAAAACTAGCCGATTTCCTAAGAAACGAAATTCTAAAAATTTTAAAGCCAAATACGCATTCATGACGCTTTATCTGTCTCATGCAGCTGGCAGTTGTCGAAAAAATTAACAACAATTCGCAGAACATTTCACAAAAAGAAAAAAAAAATAGGGATTAACACAAAAATGTCATAACGAAGCTAGGTAGGTACTGATGACTTGCCTGTAAAAGGATATATAAGCTGAACATTTGGGAAAGGCAAAGGCACTTGAGTCGAGATAGTTGAATCATAACGGTGAAGAAGAATTGCAACATTAATATATAAGCTGTCGTAAACAAGCCATTTGTAAATGCATCTCCTAGGAATTGTAAGTAAAATCTATGTTAACACAGAAATCATCATCAACATGTGGTACGAACTTAATCTCGAAAGAAGTTGAAGCGTTTTTTACGTTACAATACGATCGATGCCTCAGGCTATACGCGCAACATGGTGTTTGTTAGAAAGAAGTGAGAAAAGAAATTGAGTCGGCCCCGGTCTAGCGATTGTGCGCCTACAATCGGCAAGTTTATGCCTGCCTTTACGGTTCACTATAGCGACGCCCAAAGTAAACGCTTTACTTTAAAACTTTAGATGTGCACCAGCGACCACCGTCTTCGTAGTCAAAATTCTTACCTACTTGACTCTTCATGGGATATGCCTTCAATAGAAAATAATGAAAATAGGGCAGTCTTGTGAAAACACTATAAAAATGTGGAAATCCCTTATGGAAAATTTTAATTTTTACAAAATTCTTTTAGTTGACTGACTACAATAGGCGTAATCGTCCCTCGTTACGAACGTATGTGCAAAATTTTAACATACAAAGCAATTATCAAGAGCTTTAGACTTGCATTCATCGGTAGACAGATGGACATAATATACATTTCTTAATAATTATTTGCTTTCTCCAAAATTGTTGAAAAATTTTCAATCTCTTTACTTGCACTTGCGATCTTTTCGTGAAGAAATTCTTATTGTAGATAGGTGTTGTTAGTATAGAAATTATAGGCGGCATGGCGTCGAAGTGTTTTAAGTTCATATAAGGTATGTGTATGCTTTGGATAAGTGAAAATGCGAGGGCTGCTTGTTTTGCATGCTCACTCTCTAGATAGATAACAAAGATAGTTTGGTATATAGCAGATGTTCTGAGTGAGTGATTCCATCTATTGCTTATATGCATTTGCTTTTTTCTTTAAATCAATTATTACCGTTTTGTATCTTATTCGCGTCCATTATTTAACAAAAGTAAGCATATAACCGAAAAACTTTTATTTTTTTTTTATTTTTTGCACTTAAGTCTATGAAAATATTTCCTCTTAAAAGGTATAAAGAGAGAAAAAAAGAAGAGGAAAAAAATTAACAACTCACCTTACTGCCACGTTCATTGAATATTATTTCCACATCGAGTATGGTGCCAAATTGCTGCAGGCGAGCCAAATATAACACAACAACAACAATGCACAAGACACAGACACATAATGTGGAAGAATACAAGTCATCCAGTCATACATTGGAAGAAGCATCAGCAGTACAGTAGTGGTAGTAGTAGTTTTTATCGGCATCAAACGAGTATAGAAAAAACAAATAACAGAAAAGAGAGACAGTAGTAGTAGTAGTAGTAGCAGTATTAAGGTGTTGGTAATAGTAGTAGCAGTAATAGCAGTAGTAGTAGTAATAGTAGTAGTAGTAGTAGTAGTAGTAGTAGTAATAGTAGTAGTAGTAGTAGTAGTAGTAGTAGTAGTAGTAGTAGCAGTAGTAGTAGTAGTAGTAGCAGTAGTAGTGGTAGTAGTAATAGTAGAGAGTAGAAAGTCGAGCCATTTAAAAAAGCATACAATTGGCAGGATGCATGTTAAGCGTATAAAGTTAAAAAAAAAAAAAAATAAAAAAAAAAATAAAGTAGAAAACAAGATTATAAACCGGAAAAAGAGAACATTTTTTATTTATTTTATTCGATAGTGTGGTGCTTGCTTGGTGGTTGCACTTGGATAACTTACCCCGAACATGGCTCTTAAATCAGGATCACGAAAACGAAAAGGTATATTTGAGACGTGCAAACGTTTCGGTTGATTTTTGGCATCGATTGTTGCGGCCGACGGTGTGTTGGCGGCAATAGAGGTGGTTTGTTGTGGTTGCGGTTGTTGTTGTTGTTGTTGTTGTTGTTGTGGGACTAGAGCAGATGTGAGACTGTTAGCTAACGGTGCATTTGCATTTGCCTGTAAAGCCGAACTCATTATGCCACCGGCAGCAGCAGCATTTATACTGGCTATAACTTGAGCTGTGCTTGAGGATATCAATGGAGATGGCGACGTATCAACTCCGCTCACATTTGTCGAAGCTGAAATCACAGCCGGCAATAAGCCTGTAGCAGACGAAGTAGCTGTCACCGAAGTAGTCGCCTGACCACCAGCCGTACTTTGTTGTTGACTAATCGCTATCAGTTGCTGTTGTTGTTGTTGCTGCTGCTGCTGCTGTTGTTGTTGTTGTTGTTGTTGTTGTTGTTGCTGTTGTTGTGTCGGTATTAACATATCGCCCGAACCAACTGCTGACGATGGTGCCGGTGCTGGTGTTGCAATACCATTCGTTGTGACATTAGAGCCATTTGTGTCGGAGGCAGAACCGCCAGTATTTGCACCGGTTATTGTGTTGCCATTAATGGCCTGACTTTGGCTTGAGTTAACTGCATTAGCTGCAGTTGCGGTGGTAGCTGAACATGTAACTGTGCCTTGAGCTGAGGTAGCTATAATACCACCTCCACCACCTGAACCGCCACCGGCATTACTACTATTCGCCTGTTGAGCATTATTGGTAACGTCAGTTTCGGTTTTTAACAATACTGAAGACTATAAAAAGCGAGGCAGAGAATAGAAAGAAGAAAAAAACGTACAAAATTTAATGCGTTAAAGAAGACAAACATAAATATAAATTCCTTTTGATATATTGCACTAGAAAATATGGAAATTAATGTTGATATTTTTAGTGCTGTCACAATAACATCAACAACAACAACTAAACAAGTGTCACCAAAGAAAAAAAAATTAAGCTAAACAAGACAAATAAAAGTCAAGTTGAATTTAAAATAAAATAACATGTAAGATAACATCAAAGAACGGGCATAGAGACAGAAAAAGAGAAATCAAGAAAGAGCGATAGAGAGAGAGAACGAGTGGGAGAAAGTAAAGAGCGAGAGAGAGAGAGAGAGAGAGAGAGAGAGAGAGAGAGAGAGAGAGCGAATGACAAGCGGACAGACGGAAACCCAGGCAAAGCAAAGCAAACACAATACAGTTATAAACACTTACAGAGTATAACTATACAGAAAATAGTATTACGAGTAAACACAAAAGCAAACGACAAATCAAATGCTAAAATAAATGCAAACTGGCAATTGTAACTTACACACACATACCCATATATATACACATATACGGTAAAGAAAAGACATTACATTCGGTCTAGAGCGAATCTATTAATACCCCGAGCGCTGCCGGCTTGGATATAATATTTCATTGTGATTTAAACCGAACACTCATTCAAGGTCATATATCACATCATGCATATGCAAAATATATTTTTATATGATTCGACACGCCTCTTTGTAAATACTTATATATAAGCCAAGCAAAATTATAATCATCGCCGATCGCATACAGGCTTCCCTGAAGATAAATTTAAGAAGCACCTTCAAGTTGCGGATTAACATCTTTTTTTTAAAACTCAGCTGAAGTGAGAGAGAGAAAATTATTATGTATTCGTCAGTCATCGATAGGCCTGGCTCATCAGCAAATTTTTTGTAATTTTTGAATCTCGTCTGATAGCAAAAAAAATAGCGAGATCGAAGAAAAACTCATTTTTTCTTTCGATGAGCTTAAGAAATAAAGTAAGAAATAAAAAGCTAAGCACAGAAACTTATAATCGTCTTAGATCGCAACTTTAATACCGGCAATGATTATAAAATATTTTATTAAAGATATGGGCTTCAATTCGCCCAACAGAACGATCTTTGTTTGGGCCTCTTAACTAGCTTTGAAAATTGAGAATTGACGACAATATCTTTTACTGGCTATAAATTCCAAATTTCTATCTGCGTGAATCACGTGATCTGCGATCACTCATCAAGCAGGCGTACATATGTCCAGCTTCGATGCTCCACTGCTTTTCATTTTAACAATGGTGGGTGTTCCAACTGCGCCAAACAGGCCAAACACATATATCGAGTCTGTCAATCGAATACTGATAAAGAGTATATATGTCCTATGACGTCTACAAATTCCATTCGTCGATGGAATGAAAAAATGTGAGAAAAAAGTTTTATTTACTTGTATGTATTTCTCCTCTATCTACCTACAGTTTTAAAACGTAAAAATTTTCATGACTTTAAATTCTGGATAAACTCCAGTCACTCACTCTATCAAACGCACAGATTAGCGTTTTTTCAATTCAATATTTTTTCTTTTTTGTCTTCCTTTAACTTTACTATAGGGAATAGAAGTGATTGTAATTGGATCTCTTTTGCGTCCAGTAGTGCGAAACTAAAATTTCAATATTTTTTAGCGATTAGACGCAGTGCTTGTGATAGACCAACTACTGTAGAAAGTAGAAATTTACAGGTTTCAGTTTCTCTCTTTTTGCGCCCATTAGCAGGATGAAAAAGTTTGAACGTCATTCGTGCTCTTTACAGTTTGGTTTCAAAACTAGCCGGCCGCTAGTCTTACCAGATAACAAACTTCAATTCTCCGTTTTCGCTTAAAAAGCAGTTCCCGACTCATAACCGTTATCAACTTAGTTATTATCATCTTTGAATTCAATTCTGTGCCAGTTAACTTTTGCGGGCATTAATTTGATATAAAGCCTTCAAAATGCTTTAACACGTCGCCAACATCAAAGTTGTTAATCGCGATTCTAACAGTAGTAGGCAGGCAGTAAGAGCCAATAAAATTTTGTTTCTCTATTCTCACCTGCTTTTTCATTAACCTAACACAAAGGCTTTAACGTTATCATCCGAAAGCGCGCGTCATCGTCTCTGTAAATTGTTTTTGTTTATTTTAAAAAATCCTTTTGTCACATGTAAACTATTGTTTATAAAAAAGTTTAGCTTTCTAAGTGAGAGTTCGCCAGGATAGCAGTTAACAATGGATAGAATAGACTGATCTAAATTCAATTACAATTTTATTTTTACGCTATCTTTTACGCTACGCATCTTCGATGGGCATATGAAGTTTTCTTGCAAAACAATGCAGTAAAATTAGTATACCCTTCGGCCGGTATATGAATAGAATAAAAATTGCAAATACACAAAAGTATTTGCTGATTGGTGTAGTAGTTGAGTATTTTTCTACACCAACACAATCATATACAGAAACAAATAGCAATAACAAGGCAATAAAACTGACATAAATCATGTCAAGTTATATCAGGATGGTTGGAGCTTAACAATCAATAGAGAATCAGCTCTTAAGTGTAGGCAAGGGTTAGCAATACACTGAAATGTATGCACACATATATACGTATATGTATATTATTGAATGAATTTTTTGGTTCAGGATATTAAAATTATAGAATATATTTGGCTGTGAAAATACGGTTGAATATATGAATTTCACTTTAGCTTGTGCATCATGACATTATTAATATTATATATATAACTGTGGGCATGTGTGTGTGAGCGTGTGATTGTCTGTGTAACAAGCGTGGGAAATCCCTATGGAGTGGAAAATTTACGTTGAATATATAAATGTTTATATGACTCTTGGGTATGTATGCATCAATATGTATATGAATATGTATTTATGATATATAGATGTGTATGTGCAGTATATGCAATAATAACGAAAATTGACAATTTTGCAGAAATCTTTTTTTTTTTTTTTTTTTTTTTTTTTTTTTTTTCTTCTACGATATTTGTATACATTTGGATTTTATGAGTGCGCCTGTACGTTTGTCTATGTTTGCAGAGTGATTGTATGTGTGCCTCAAGTGAAAATTTAAATAATGCTTGTATAGAATTGTCCCTTCCCCTTCATACTTTAGCTCTGATGCGAACGACAACAATAACAACAGCGACGATATTGAAAATCCCATCATTGCGAGTAAAAATACATATATACACGCATACACGAGTATATAAATTGTGTTCAGCCTTCAGCTATTCATGCATGCATGAATTTCATGTTTTATACATACTCATGCACATGAATATGTATGCGTATATAAATGTATGGGTAAAGTTGCATTGGTTATGCAAAGTGTATGAACTGAAACTTGGGTTTTTTATTTTTTATTTTGTTTTTATTTTAGAGTAAGTTTTGCTCAAATGTTTGTCACCGTAAATATAAAAAAAAAAAAAAAAAACTAAAAACTTTTGCTCAGTATATATATATATATATATATATATATGCGAGAGTGTGCTAGTGTGTATATGTAATTTAGCCTTTGAATTCTCTTTTAACAATTTTCACACCATTTCATTCTGGTGTTACTCTTGAAAAAACCCTTTTTTCAATTTTAATTTTTTATATTTCATTCATTTATTTAATTTTTTTTTAACGATTTCCAACATTCCTTCTTCTTGCTGCTGTTTTATGTAACTTTAATTTTGTAAATAGTTGTTTGAAGAGTTGGTAAACATAGTAATTCCGTTTCAGTAGAAACTCTGCCAATAAGGCTTAAATACTTCATACGCTTCTAGGGATCATAGTCATAGAGAGTGGGATCTCTTTTCCGTTATTTTTTATTATCAACGACTATGTATGCAGGCATTCTATATCACTTGTTGTAGCGCAAAGTTTCTATGAAAACTGTTTGTAAATTGTTTATGCCCTTTATGTGAACGACGGGGAAAGCAAGTTATATATGCAACGACTAAAATCACGTATTATATAAAAAATTCATCCGCGAGCTTAAGACATTTATTTACGCATTCATGTATTTACATATAAACATATTTAAACAAATGTATATATATAAAGTTTTTTGAGACTTGGACCACCATAGTGGCATTCTAATGTTTTAATTGTGACGCAAATTGACGCAATAGTTTTGTATATACAGATTCCTATAAATCTTGTCGTAAGCGTAGAAATGTTTTCCTACTTAGTTCTGTCTAACCAAAAGTCCATTTAGATTGCATAAGAGCCAGAGGTCAATTGGCTACAAAACTGAATTAAACTAAATATTGTATCTGAGGACTTAACTAATCGTCCGGTGGTCATGTCTAGATATTTGCATTAGAGATTATATTAATGTAATAAATTTTATAAATTTTTGATGCGAATAGTACGTCGACTTGAACGTCTGTCTGCTTGATATCAAATTTCTAAAATGTTTTGGTTGTAAAAAGCGAGATGACCAATTGGAATTTTGTTTCAGATATTCTTAGTCCAATCATCATAGGTCACGGATTCGCTTAAAGTAAGTCTTTCCAAAATAAAATTTAAAAGCAACAAGTAAGAAAGTTGTATTCGACTGGTATCGATACCTACCATAGCAAAAAATTAACGTCAACACGTCATGACGTCCACCGTAACCATAATTAATTAAAGTTAACACACTTAGCTTAGTTTGTCGCATTCTACTCTCCAAGGCCAAGTAACAGGCCTGGAGTTAACAGAATATTTTCCACCTTCAATTGTTTGCTTAATGCGAATGAGGAATCAACGTTCCTTCCAAAGGCGATATAACCTTCATACTTATGTTCTGATAAATACGTTGGAAAGCTAAAGAATTTATGTTACATTTAAAGCATTTCGCGACATTTTGTTAAGCAAACAAACAAATCCGATTGCTTCTAATAGTGTTGCTACTTACACGCAGACGCTTATTAATTTCTGCTACAACGTAACAATAAAAACATTATAGTAACACGCATTCTTAACATACCTAAATGTTTAACACTAGAACGAGCGAGGGCTTGCGATTTATTTGCGATTGGGCGAAGAACGTGCTAATGTGCGTTAGAGTAAATTGAAAATAAATTGGAATTACAATTTTATTGATAATTGTGGAGGCGTGGTTCGCAGCTATTTTCGGACTTAACATGAAAACAGTTTTGGCGAAGATTTGCGTTACACGTTTCGGAAATATCTGCACAGGATCAAAAGTTATAGACGGAAATATGAAAGAATTGTCGATGTTTTTCCGAGGTGGCTCAGTTCGTTCTACATTCTGGGCAAGCTTTTGAAAAGATCGCATTCATTTTCTAACCTCATATTACTAATTGATCCTGAAATGTTTGTGGCAAATTTCAACTCGTTATCTTCATTTTTGTGACTCTGCAGCTATTCCACAAAAATTATAGGTCAACATGATCCATAATGATAAGAGTAGATATATGTCATTGGTATCTCAAAAAGTAGACTAAGTAGAGTAAAACTGGTTATGAGTATTTAAAGATGTTTCAAGACATATTGAAGCTTTACATGCCTTGAAACAATTTTTTTTTTAAGCTCCATTATTCGATAAGAGTAAATTGAGCCACGCGGAAGTTTTAGTACTAACCCAACACATACGAAAATCTGTCTACATACTATATGCGGATGACGCTACTTCGCTGTGACAACAGTTTGGAGGCAAAAAATAATTGTGCAAACTAGACGATGATAGACCCGAATATGAATGGCGTACCCTCCGCCCCCACATTTACGTTTGGCGTCTTACGAATTGCATCGGCCAAGTAAAACTGTCGCACGAGAATTCTACAAAGAATACCCTAGCGGATTGAAACGGTAACCGGGTGTAGTAAGCTAAACGCTATGGTGTCGTGATTTCTTAGCACGATTACTTTTGAACCCAGGGAAAATTTTAGCAGCTAGCAGCTGAACTAGAACGTGCTAACCCGATTCTCTACCAAACATGATTTCATTTAATTTTAATTCATTTTTGTTGATGAAAATTTGTGCATTCGAAGATCAATACTGCCATAGCTTTAAGAAAATTTAAAAAAGGGCCAATAAGAGGCAAATTTTTATTGGTGTGATGACCATAAATTTTCAGAGAATTAACAAAAACATTTAGCTGTAGACGACCAAGTTATTATTGTTCTTGTTGTATAGCAGTAGTGTACGAGGATCTATTGAGTTTATGGAGCGGATGTATACAATACCCAGAATGACTTGAATAAAACCCACTTTTTATAAGGTGAAGTTACTTTCTCAAATTCTGAATAACTTTCAAATCGACCTCATATTGTCCATCGTGTCCATCTTGTGTCCAAGCTGCAAATTCTGTACGTACGCCAATACCTTTTGGCCAAAGGACGAAAGCCATTGCAAGTAGTTCGGGTCGGAGCGTTTCTCGACCACTTCCCACGTAACGTTATATTTTCAAAAGTCGTTATATGAATGACTTTTTTTTTAAAAGGAAAGTGAATTATATGAATGGCTGTACTAAAAGATAAGTGAATTTCGTATTGATACATGTGGTCATGGTAAGAATGCTAACTAATTATCACCAAAGGCAAATTTTTCTTCTACAAACTCATTAACATTACATTTGTTGCACTAAGCATTTGGCCATTGATTCCAACGTACAAGTTACTTTATGACAAACTTTTGCCTTAAAGCAAAAACAGAAAAGAAAATTCGAAATCTAATATGACTCTCTATCTATGGCTTAATGTTATCAGTTTCATGTCCCAAAAAAGAATAGGAGGTAGAAGCAAGCATGAGCGGTCAAATATGTTAATATATTTCCACTGTTAGTTCGGGCAACCTTAAGTGTATAGCTAATCTCGCACTTTAACTAGTAAAGCATATGAAATTAAATACGAATCGATATTCAGTATTTTGCAAAATTATAAGTAACAACATTGCGGTGTTTCGATCAATACCAAACCTAGCGCAAGAGAAAATGATTGAAAATTGATGCAAAGTTTCTCTAAGTCATATAAATACGTGACGAACTAATAAAGGATTTTTCTCAGGGAACTTTACTCTCACTACAATATTCTCAGTGACGTACTTTGTACTCATATCAGTTTGCATGCGTGATAGAAAGCATACTTTCCTATCAGGTCAGCCTTTTTGTAGACAGCCTGTGATGTTCCGGCGGCCGGCTTACATATTTTTTCTTATCAGCTTCTTCTTATTAATTCTTTATGAGAACACTAAATTGTTTTCAAGCCTCCACCAGTATAATAAATAATATGCAATAATAAATTTGTTTATACAGCACTGCTTCCTATTGATACGTATTCTTAACTTTTTTGTCTGTTCCGTTTGCTATTAGAATACGCAGTTTATTATGAGGCAAACAAAAGCTTTTTCAACGAATGCGATTGTAACGTAGCCAGGCAGTTAGTCCAGTTATTCGTCACATTTTTTGGCTGTACAGCTATACAGCCATAATATTTTCAGAAAGCCTTTGGCCTTCTTAGCCAATGCATACCTATTCGTGTTCCTTTTGTGCTGATCAAATTTCTCTTCAAGCAGTCTGTAACGCTTTCGGCCATAACACACTCACTCACACTTAACCAAGTCCATTATAAGAAATAATAGTTCGTCAATTCGTCATCCAATTCACTTTATTTATAGATCCTTTATAACGCTTTCGTTGCATTCCTTTTTATCTGAAGCAATTCATCTCAGCAACATGACCAATTTTGTTTATAAGTCGGACAGAAAAATTCTGCATCCATTCATCATATCCCGCAAAGGCAACTTATTAAATCGAATAATAACACGTCCACTGGCAAAAGCATGTTAATAAAGTAATGATATCGTACATGATTTTAATGCGATGCATATATATATATACATATATATATATGTATATTTTAAATATATATATGCACTGCGGTGAAAAGGACAGATGGAATAATATATCAACAATATATATATATATATATATATGTTATATATGGTCTATGTGTGCACAGGGATAATAAACATTAATATTAAGAATCGAGAGTTGAAGGAAAAGAAAGATAAGAACCTGCCCCCCCCTTTTTTTTTTTTTTTTCAAAGATAATGAAAAAACGTTAATGGCTATACGATAAACAAACATATCATGTACGAAATGAAATGAATTGAATCGTTCGTACTCAGGGTGCATGCATGCAGCGTACGTATTCGAGAACTTAAAGTGAAAACGCGCGCCGGTGTTTACTTTTTACCTTTTATCTACTCAATATCATCATCACCTACACAGGAAAGAAATTTTTAAGCAAAAAAAACCGGAAAGTGTATATATGTGTACAAATATTTAATGACTTTTAAGGGTTTCGAAAAGTTTGTTGTTTTTGTTGGTTGTTTTTATGGTAAGATTAACGATTAATTCGCGCTCGTTGTAACGTTGCGGGATTGCGAGTGCACACGTTATCGTGCAAGACGTACGCCGTGGATAGTAGATAATGTTCATATTCAATGGAAAAAATCTTATTGGAAAAAATGCAGAAAAATAAATAATACAACAACAAAAGGAACAACAATAGCAACAACACACATAATGTATAAACATTTTTATATAAATGTTTGCTTGTCGGTTGGTTTACTTATTTTTTTATTCATTTTGATTATTTTTTCGGGGAGAGTGGCGGATATATTGAGCAGTAAAGGACACGATATTTTTCCCCCAATAATAAGGGCTACGGAGGAGACACGAAATTCACAAAATAAAGAAAGACGCTGTATAAAATTTATATTGAAGGTGTTCGCCTTGTAAATATGTATTTATGCATGTACACACACACACACACTCACACACACACTCACGCACAAAAATCTTTAAGACAAAAGAAAATGGTTTATACTATAGCAATACCTTTAGTTTTTTTGCATTGTTTGATTTTTAGTCTTGCCTCGAAATATTGGACATAAAATAAGGGTCATCATGTGAATGTATACATTTGTCGGTATTGCTATTGGCCTCTGGCTGTAGATCAAATGTGAAATTCGAAGGCAAAATAAGTGAAAAAGCAGTGTTTTTATGCTTTATGGTGTCGTCGCACCATTTTTTTTTTTTTTTTTTTTTTTTTTTTATATGTTTCAATGTAGTTTCTGCGCTTTTATTATCTTACCTCTTATGCTACTATATATAGGTATTTTATATATATATATATATATGTATTTTCGAAAAATATATATATACACATACACTATACGCATCTGTATAAGAAAAGCGCAGCAGGTATAATGTCACCTTATATGACAAACTAAATTTCATATGCACGCTTGCATGCTTGTATGCTTGCTATAAACCATTCACAATTTGTTGGCATATGTACATATATGTATAACTGTATATATATATTGAGCAATTACTCCGACACATTTCAGTTCCATAGCAAATACAGTAGAGAAAGAAAAAAAAAAATAAGAAAATAGTGACACGCAATTCTCAGTGAGCATAATAAAATATTGTATTAAGAGATTTAATAGTTGGGATGTGAGTGAAAAACTTGATTTTTCTTATAAAATTTGGCATAGAAGAATTTCTTAAAAATATTCATATTTTTTTTTTCTCCCTTAAACTTTTTGCCACGCAAAAAGTTCCATGTTTAGATGAATGGGGAGGAGTCGATCGTGGGGATTTTTGTTTGTTGGCATCCAAAAGTTGCTATTTTCAAGATGAGCGTAAGTCTTTCTGTAAATTCGTAGCGTTGGTTGCATCATCGGCTTCATTGCTCGATGTGTTCAAAGCTGTTGTTGTTAACGTTGTTAATAATAGTGTGTTCATAATGAGCGTGATTTTATGGACAGCAGCATTGCTTTGAGGACATTTGATGGTTGGTTAATGGTATAAACATATGGTTTTGTTCAGTTCCAAACGTACGGTGAATAACGGCAAACAAAAATAAATGAAAAATAAAGTCATTGAGTTTTCAAAGACGGCGGAACTTATGACTCTACTGCTCTACTGCTTTTTGAATTTCATATCAGATAATGTACGTTCTATGCGTAGCATTGCGATGCAGTCATTTTGCTTTCATTTCATTTTTAAGTTTTCTTAGCGAGCCAAAGGAAGCAAGCGATTGTACAGCACTGCAGCTTTATCGACCACCAATTCACTATAAAGACATAATGAAATCAAGTCTGTTTTTCGGTTCTTCTAAGCGGGACTTGAGCACAAGTTCACTTACTATTTGATGACATTGCGTTGTTTTGGTTGATTTCAGCTGGTATTAGTGCAATGTCTGAAAATCGTGAAATCATTCTCGGTGTAAAGGTACTTTTAAAGAAACTTTTGTCGTCACAATTGCTAAATACATTGCAAAAGATCTTTTTGGTTGCGAATAGATACCGATTGTTACGCTACGTGTAATAACCTTCCCGTTCATATAAATTTTACCGTCTGCTAAATCACACTGCACTGTAGATGTGTTAATGAGAGATTGAGTTAAACATGTACAGGTATAAAAATGTGTGAATGTGTTTTCCGTTCCGGTCACGAATCGCAAAAATTTCCCCAGAATTAAGAAGTTATGCGAAAAGACATCTCCTTGAGAGTTTCTTTATTCCGTTAAAGAATATCTTGAAAAATCCTTCTCTCAGGATTGATTGTGGAGAGGCTTGGCTCTATCCTTTAGTGTGAAAAAGTTTCTGGCCTCAATCACGGTTCTCACCTCGCTCAAATTTCTTTTGACAATTTCCTGTTCCCGCATATAAAATTTGCATTTCGAAACGGAAATTTCCCACACAATTGACCACGACAGGAAGAGCGAAGGAGATTGAGGAAAAGAGCAAAAGGTGTGACTTGGTCGTGTTTGTACGTATTTGAATTTGACAGCAAAGACTTTCTTGGCACTTTCAACTGGTTGCAGCACTATATATGCGGAACATGTATCTCATAGTTGGACGATGATTTGGCAAGTTGGACAACATGACCTACAACATGACTACGCTGACAATATGCGACTGAATGTATGCCTGCTTACGAAGTAACGAGCAGAAGACATTCGTAGATTATTAGCTAACGATCTAATGGATTTTCTCTTTTGCGAAGAAAGGGCTGAAGAAATATTTAAGAATACGCGGCAAGACTGAGGGCTAAGCGCGTGTGATTGCTTTAATGGGGCTAAGGTATTACATTTATTTCGAACAAAACTGAAAATGCAATTCTTTATTAGAACACAGGATACAGGATAATGGGTTTCTAATATTTCTCTTCCGTTCGTATCCATCCAATTTTCTTTAGTGTAACCACCTGGCCAGATGTAATGACAAATTTCACGCTCTCCATTTACACATTACGCATTCACTCACTTTTCCTTTTTCCTTTTTTTGAATTTCAATTTTTTTTTCAAATCTTATTTTTTTTAAAGATTGAATATTTATTTGATTAGATAAATATATTTTATATATTTTAGTTCGGAGTGACACCATTGATGATAATAAGCGAAGCTGATAGAGTCGAAAATATGCTGACTATGAAAACTTCATGCCATCTAAAAATCGAAAGAAATAAACATCAAGTTTTATGTATATAAACATCAACTATAAAATATCTATATATATAGCTGGTACGATATTTTTATAATGACAACAGCAGGAGAACATATAAAACTGTGAAAACTTTTTGGAAAGTTAAGGCTTTTAGAGAATTTATCATTCAGCAAAGAATTTAAGAAGAGAAAAACTATAGCATTTTTATTTCTCCTCTTACTCGGTTGTAGTTCATTCCCACTAAGATGGCAAGATAACAATTCTACTCGTTTCCTTCGTAAAGCGCACTAACGAAAACAACAAAGGAAGTTATATTCGCCTTAGAAGGAAGCTTTATTACCCCCTTATCCCTTTCGATTAATATACAAAAATCGCAAAGTAATTTTTTAATGAATAGGCGTGGCAAAATCATTCCTCTAAGTTGGTTTTGTGAAATATTAGCATGACATTGTAGAATAATATCTGCAATCTGTAATAAGTTACGACTTGATCGGGTGTTGTCAAGTTCGTTCTTTAATTTTGTGGACAGATGGCAAATTATGGAACGACGAGCATAAATAATTCGCCTTACTTTCTTACGCCAATCGGGCGCTAATCAAGATGAGGTTTTTGAAGTTTATAGTCTGGTGTTGCCAACCGAATAATAAAACTAATAGGTTCGCATCAATCGAGTGCGAGTAGCCAAACGTTGCAGCTTAAGACGAGACTTTAATTCGCCTGTACACTGGAGCAAGAAAAGTGTAAATTAAAACTAACTTAGTCACTGCTAGTTGTATGTTTAACTTGAAGATAATAATTTCTTGTTTCAGAATTTCTTTTTAATTTCGTTCTTTTGTTTGCTGCTTTCCTTCCAGTTTAACTTCAAAGACAGCAAATTGTTGAAAGCAATTAAAACAATTTTTCTTAGAACAAATGAGTCAAAAATAAAAGCAAAAGGACACAAGTAAAAGAAGAAGAGGGTAGACAAAAAGCATAGAAAAAACAACAACAACAAAGTTGTTTGATAATAGAGATAAATTATTGGAAGACATGAAAAAAAAAAGAACAAAGAAGAAAGAGAACGAAAAAAAACTAGCTATAAAAATATTATATTTGCCGAGGGTCAAATCTTCGGCAATTGTATCCGTACTTTTGATTAGATTTCGGTTATATCGAATAGTTCGACTTTAGTATAGATTTAAATGCCAGAAAGAGTTAGACCCCTCCATAAATATTTACATATATAAACATAAAAGGCTGCAGTTTTAATAAAATAATATGAGTACTTCTCAACTAATATGTTGACAGATAGACCCCGCTACTGTTTTTCTAAATATATGGAATGAAAGCTAAAATAAATGTCGACGCATATGTGAGGTTGGATTGTATTTACGCTTTCGATGCTTTTCGTTTTTTCTTCTCTTTGCATTTTTATACCTTACAGCAGTTGTGGTGACGGAAGGACTTGAGATAGACCCAGCTTTTATTATACCGATCGATTCAAAGAAGATTTGAAGCTAGTTTATTCGTCTGAGAAGGAAGTGAGACAGACGCACCGTTTTTTAAGCTGATCAATTCAGCATTGAGTTTATACTAGTCTGTCCATATGACTATCACAGATCACAAGTTTTGAGATGTTTTTGGCCTAAGGACGAATGCTATTGCAAATGGTTCGGATTCTTGATCACTTCCCATAAAACGTCTTATTTTGAAAAGCTACTATATATGAGCAATTGCGGGGCGGTGGTGGGGCAGGGTACTTAACGCTGTACCATAGCCCATTATAGTGTGCTTTTACTTGTTCAAATCGATATTTGACAGTCTTAGTTAAGTAAATTTGATCAAAAAATGTTAGGTACTTGGAGGAATTCTCATACTAATTAAAAGATAATGCAGCTTAAAAAAATTCTCATAAATTTAAACCTATTTTCCTATTATTACTTTCTTATGACGCCTAGAGCCGATAAAGCAAAATTATTCATTTTGAATTTCTGGTGAATATGAAAGTAAATGTGTGTAAGCGTGTGTGTAGCTTGGACGTCGGATCGCAGCAAACATCGGCTTGTTTTTCAGCTATACGTGGGGCTTTCTTATTTATTATTATTATTATCGGTCTGTAATACTGGTGGGCATATTTACATACCTGTCTGTTGTAGGAGCGGGTTATTAATTTACAGTTGTGTGTATTTGTTCAACTTTAAAAAATATTATAAATTTAATTCGTAGTCTTGAGAGTCGTCATACGAACGGCAAAATTAATATACACGTCTATGCACATGCAGGATATGGGAAAATAGAAAGATTAAGGAAATGACGCAAAATGCTTTATCCCTTTCATAAATTATAAAATCTTTCTTATGCAATATTTTTGAAGATTGCTGTTAAGAATTGTAATTGTACCGAAAGCACAAGCATCCTACACTAACTACAATTAGTTATCTATGATTTCGAAAGTGTAGTAAATGAAATTTTGTGAATTTATATTTTACGCAACATATACAAGATTTCGTTTCCTTTAAAGTGCTGTTGAGAAAGAAGTAAAAGTAAATAATGCGGAACAGTTTTAATCCGTTATCGTTTTTCTCCTTTTTCCGCAAACGAATTGGAAATACTTTAACGTTTCGAAGCTGCAGCCATTGGCTAATGGCTAATTAGTGCGAATTAAAATAAGAACAAAGAGTTTATATGGTAGACGTTAAAAGTTCACTCGAAACATTGCTCTTTTGTGCATTTTGCACATTTTCAAAATGAAAGTAACAAAATTTAATGAATCATTACTAATTGCATTGCAAATAATGCACGAAGAGATTTTTCTACTCTCGTTTCATTTCCAACAATTTAATTTTTAACACAAAGTGGTCATTATCAAAATGTAATTATTATAAATTGTTGTACATGCTTGCTTTATATATAGGAATATAGGAAAAACTTGTCGACGACAAATTGCGAGTTGTTGCTCCAATCAAGATTTATAGTTGAATAACGTTTAAAAGTGCAAATCAATTAAATACCATGATTGCATACAGGTATACAAGGTGTGGTGCTCTCACTTAACATTAGGATAAGCACTTCGTAAGCGCACTTTAATTGCACATTAATTCGCAAAAAGTAGTAGAACTTTTCCTTTTCCTTTCCTTTCTAAAAGATAATGTATAGATGAAGCTGTGTTAAACGACCATAAGCAGATACAGATCGATAGATGATAAAAACTGAACATTTTACGGAGGACGTTTTCATATTTCAGCTTTTAAAAAAGTACACTATTTGTTTGTGCTATCACCGGCACAACAAGGCTCGAGCCTTAAGAAAATAGAGTGACTGAAATGTGACAATGAAAAACAGAATACCATTTGGCTTAGCGGTTAGTTACATTGTAATATCCTGTTAGTAAACATTTGAATCGACCAGCTTTGCAGCAGCCGTTTGCCAAATCGATTGTCGAGCGTTCCACAACTGGATAGCATATATAAAAAGTGTCTTTCAGACAATAGGAAATTTTCAATTGCAAAAAATCATTTATACAACCTTCGTGCATCTATTGTTGGCTGCGTATTGCAATTTTTCATTTAGGTATCGAAGCTGCCTTATGGTCTCGTGTAAATAACTTTATGCAGCAATGGGAAAAATATAACACGATTTTTTTAAGTTTATTTTTCGGAAATTTTATTGTGGAGAATGGTTCTTTTTTATGTTTGGATTAGCATTCACACACTCACATTTTTTGCTTTACTTAAATCTTGTTCAGAATCTCACGTTGTCCATGTGACTTTTATGAGGTTTAATAGTAGCTTAGCATTGCACTTAGCATATGACAAAATTGAGGAATTCCGATTTTTTTCGAGAAGGCACGATTTAGACGATTTAGAACTATAGTGCGAAACTATTATCATCCCCAGCATAAACTGTGATTGCATTTGTCTAAATTTTTTTGTTTATTGCTAAAAACTTCTTGGCTGCACATAGTTTGTTTTGCTTAGGCCGATGCAACATGGTGTCCAAGGTTAGAGATTAAGTGAAGTAACAAAGCTGTCTCCTCCCTTATTCCCCCCGCCCCCTTCAAAAAAAAAAAAAAAAAATAACAATAATAAAAATCCAGTATTTAATAGAGCTTTCGTAAAGAATTGAAAAATTCCATTAGCAAGAACTTATGCATACATATAGAATAGTAAATATTTACAATTATTATTATTTTACACTTGATTAACATTAGATTATTTATATACATATATTTACAAGTATACGCGCATCCACATACATCCATGCAAGCATGAAACGAAATTTCTAAATACGTTTGCATATATACATATACATATATATGTGTATATATACATATATATATACATAAATATTTGATAGACATTGTACAAATATAATACTGTGTCAACATTTGTTTTGTATATTTTATGCTGGTTTTTGCTGCTGTTGCTGCTAATGTTCTTACCGTTCAGTTTTCAAAAGAGAAAGCATGAAAGGAAACCATTTATCCGTATATATATAAATATATATGGCTTATATACTTTTTATAGAAGCACACGTATACATGCATATACATTTAAAAATGAAAACAAAAAACAAAAAAAGAAATCCCAAATTTTATAACGCTAGTATCAGGCATTGTTTGTTTTTTTCGTAGCTTAGGTATGCGTATATATATATATATATATATATATATATTTACGTATATATGTTTGTATGTATGTATGCATTTTTATTATATAACATTAGATAAATGATGGTGGCAAATGAGTGTGTCTACGTTTATGTGTATTTATTTTGGTGTTGGTAATGTTTGTGTTTTTTTTTTTTTCTCTTTCTTGAGAGAAACTCAATTACTTGATATCTCCCTATCGCTAGTGTATCACGTTATTGTTTCTGTATTCGAAAAGAGAGAAAAAAAATAGAATTTTCGTTTGTTTGCTTTTCAATTCAAAACACGTTTCTTGTCTCATTTTATGTTGGATTTGCTGTCACCCTGCTTCTTACAGAACCTTTCAAATGTCCTGACAATGCAGACACATACACACAACATATATTCATAAAAATTTGCTTGTATTGCCATCTTGTTTTTCTTTTCTTTTTTTTTTTTGATGATTAGATTTTTGTAAATTTATTTTCCAGATTAGATTTAAGCAAAATAAAAGCATACAAATACTGAGTTTCACTGGTTTTCCTCTAATTTTTGGTTTGTTAGTCTTGGATTTTTCTGCTGGATCCCATTACCAATTTCTGATTGCAAACAACAGAAATATGATATAAATGATTTCTATTCTCTATTGCTCGTATTAAAAATAAAAAGCAGCAACCGAAGGGTGCGTATACGCTTCAAATAATACAATATAAATAATAGTTACTCATTCGCCTATATTAAATAACAATAATAATAGCGCGTAATACAGTTTTTTTTTTTTGAGAATTCTTTTCGATATTCGATAGGCTTAGTAGGCATTAAGGACAAAAATAATTTTAAAAAAAGTTGAATGAAAGCAACATAGGGACCATTCACATTATGCATCTTTACCTTAAGGGACTCTTGAGTGGCACTATCAATGAAATAAAGAAAACACAAAAGTCACTCAGTTTACACAAATTGATCTAATGACACACGTAGGGCAGGAGGAGAGGGGAAATTTTAAAAATATTGATTTTCATTTTTAATTAACTTATCGATCGATAATCATCTCCCTATTAGATATTGTAAGCTATTCGACCGAAAACAATGAAAATTATTGAAATTACTTTGCGTGCCGCAAAAGATATGATGCTACATGATTATGGTTGCAATGTCATTTCCGTTGGATTAAATAGAAAATTTTGCCACGCCCACAAGAATCGTCTTATATAATTTTTACTATTTAAGGACTCATTACAAGAAATAAAAAAAAAATCAATTTTCTGAAAATATTAGAAATCAATAAAATGTGAAAATCACTACGAAGCTACGGCCAACCATCGGCGCGAAATACTAGCTTATAAAAATCAGTAATAAATTCAATTAATAATAAATAAATTAAAAAAAAAAATTAATATAACAGAATATTATATCGGTGTAGCCGACTAGGGAGCGCAACTATGGCATTCGTTTGGGTGACCATCGACGTATCGGAGCGCTCACCTTTGGGTGTGCGCTATGTGACGACAATCTTGGAAGCATTATTTCCCCGCGAAAGGATGATGTTTGCATGGCCTGCCGGGACGTGTTAAGTGATCCAAAGGCAAAAGTGGCTCCGGCTGCGTACGGTAAGAGACCATCCAAAGCATTGTGTAGGTTCTACATTAGAACTGGGGTCACGTTGCCCAAAAATAGGATTGCTCGTGGTACGAAGATACACTACTCATCTGATTATCGGGATGAATGCTTTCTTATTTGACTGCTGGGTACGGCACTTCGAAGAGTATCGTGGTGGCTGTGATTACCACGAAGTTTTGTTGGGAACTAACCAAGAGGTGCTTAGACAAGCCTCGACGCATACCAAGAAGCGAGAAAGTGGCTCACACCCATTCTCCTTGGTAGCGTCGGTTATCGCTTGTCAAGATAACTTGTGTGCTATCGGTTGCCGTGGGGTTAGGCCTTCAAGGTAGGAACCCACGTCAAAATCATGCAAGGAATCTGGTATAACCTATTGCGCCACACCTTGGAATGCCAAGAGTTATAAAGATCGAGCAGTTCATTCTTATTAGCCATTGTGAATGAAGCAGTTTAATAATAAATGGAAGAATTGACTTCATGTGCTATAGACTCAACTGTACTGAAATCGAATTAAAGAGGAAGACGAACTAATATATGAATTTCCTCCATCCACCTTTTGTGGTTATCCGTTTGGCAATTAGGTAGTTGCAACTGTGTGATAAACTTACTAAAATAAATGCAAAAATTTAATCATTCTCATCCCATCTGATTTCAGTTTACGTGCACAGAAATGCAGTTTAATTTTTTTGGGTTCGTTTTACAATGGGTAAATATGCGGTCCTTGATTTTTTTTTTTTTTTTTTTTTTCGGCATTTTTTATACCAAATTTTGCATATTTTAGAAATATTTCTGCAACCAGTTTTTCTAAACCAGATTTTTCTTTTTTTTTTTTTTTTTTTTTTTTTTTTTTTAAATATTCTTTGAAATCATTTGAAACAAGGACAAGATATAGAAAAAAGTGCTAGTTGTGATATGTATTGGAAAGATTTATGAAATCTCAACTTATTTCGCTTAACAACGTAATAAGTAGTAGTGATATGAAAAAGAAGCACTATGTATGCTATGAGTATAAAATGAACTAATGACTGTATTGCATGTCAACATGTAATGTGATAAATTGAGAAAAAAAAACAGCTAAGAAAGCAATTTTTTTAAAAATGTCATTTCAATTACTGTTATAATGAACAATAATAAAAGCGAAAACACTAATAAAAATATTTACACATATTTATAAACTCAAATTCTATAGAAACGCAGCGAAACATTTTCTCTTGTCACCCAAAAAAAAAAAATAAATAAATAAATAAATTCAAGTTGTGTTAGTGCTTTGGCAGGTTTGTTACCAGAATGAATATATATATATATATGCATATAATATTATCGCATACATATTTAAATGGATTATGGGGATTAATATATGTGTATGTATGTGTGGATGTGTGTTTTTGTACATTATTATATACATGTGTAGAATATCTATGCATAATGCATGAAATTTTCACATATGACACGTTTTGACTAGAACTTCAAGCTTAGATATAGGTTGCCTAACTGTGGTTGTTCCTTTCTTTTTTTTTTTTTTGAATAGCTGCAACTATGTTATGGGAAAATGCCTATTTAACTTAATTTAAATATATATATATAGGTATTAATGGTTTTTTTTTTTTTTTTAACTTTAAATAAAAGCAAACCAACATACTTTAGAAAAAAAAAGAAAAAAAAAAAAGGAAAAAAAAACAGGGTTAAGTAACAACTTTTTGAATAAACAAATTTTTTTATGCACATTTTCTGCAGAGTAAAAAAATTCAAGGTTTTTCTTTTTTTTACTTTCAACTGAAATTTATTTTTACCTAAATAAATTCAGCATGTAAAATGTTGAATAACTAAATAACTTGAATAGAGAACAACAAATGTATACATAAGCGCACACATACATCTTGAATTAAAAATATGTTTCCACAACTTTAGCTTTCCAACGAATCTTGGATACCCAACATCATCTCAATTAAATCTTTTACTTCAAGCATTATTACCACACAACTATCAATCGTGAGCCATGCTACGAATAATAAGCGAATTCTGCTCATCTGCAAAGTTGTTCTATATACGCACATCTGTCATTGTGACTGTTACACAAACGAAACGACAAAATTATTATACCTTAGCCATCACAAGCGCTGGATAAAAAAATCAACGCATCACACAGGAACATTGTTCCGAGAATTTTTTTTTTTTTTTTTTTTGCACTAACTAAAGCTATATAAAATCATTTGTTGTTTTGCATATTTTTGAAAATTTACTTATATGCGCAGCATGCAATCGTTTCCAGGAAAAATCGTCTTTTATCTTTTTCACTTTTTAACAGAGATCGCTAAAACGAATACGGTTCACTTGTTTCTTAATTCGCTTGGTAATGTACAAAAATAGTTATCCGAGGCGAGATGTACAGTGTATGGAGACTTAATAGAGATAAGATTCTGTGGTTGGATATTTGTCCGCATCCTCAATAAATTGGGGTAAAAATTCATTTGATAAAATCTCAGTCTACGTTCTGAGAACATTTCAGAAAATACGCAACAGAGCTCTATGTGGCTTGATTGGCTTTGTGAAATCGAATTAGATTTGATTGATTCAATCTAAGCAATGCCCTGGCTGTCGTAAAAATTGAGAGAAAAAGCTGATATTTGACTCATTCTTGTACGAACTAGACGGATCAAAGAGGACTGTGTTCAGCATCAATAATCAGGAAAAAAAAATTAACGAAAACTTTGTCATCAATATATAGGGGATCCATTATTTCATAATAAATTCGATGCGCTTATTTATCAAATCTATATAAAATTATAGAAATATTGTGAACGCAAAAGATTTGCGTTTAATAATGAAGAAGCATACAAGTTAAGAAAAAAAAAAAAATAAATTAATTTATTTACGGTTATACATATTTTTTTTTTTTTACACGAATGTGTGATGATTATCCGTTCGACAAGGGTTTCGTGTTTTTATTGGTTTCTACGCGATTTGCTTCTACACTAGCAGATGTTTTTTATGTATGAGCGGAAACCGGAAAGTATGACTTTCAAAATTTTAATGGTAATTACAGCAAAGGGGCAGAGAAGCTCACAAAGCTATGTTAAGTCTCTCAACTGTAGCAAGAAGTGCAAATCAAAAGAAGAAGAAGAAGAAGAAGAAAACAAAACACAAAAAAAGGAAGGCAGTAATGAGGAAAACTATTTTATTTTATATCAAGGTTACGGTCATAGACGTTGTAAGTTTTATGTTAATCTTTGAATAATAATTTAAGAAGATGTATAGTCTGATTGAAATACAATATGCAGAAGGAATTTTATTAAAACCGAATTTTATATTCCTTTAACAAACTAACTTTATGCACATGCATGTATGTAGCAGTATATAAACATACTATGAAGGACACTTGCGAAGCAATTGCGAAAAAATGATAAAATTTTGTATGGATAAAATTGTGAATAAATCTGAAGCCGGTTTGTAGTTCTCGATATCAAGTAAATTTAATCGCACTCTGAGTATGTCACTCGATAGCAATTTTACGATCGAAAGTTTTTCCATTCGATAGTAGGAAAGATGATAGCTTTAAACCTTTTACTCGCTAGAGCGTGTACATAAGTCACAGCTATCGAGTTTACACAATATCGAGAATACCATAACAAATGGCCGCAGTTTTCAATACGAGCCGATCCATATTGATTTCAACAATTAGCAGTAGTAGTTTCGTCAAGTGTCAAGTGCTTGAGAATGTGTGAAGAAGATTTATAGTACTTAATGAAAAAAAACAACTACTACTACTCGTGATACCACAACCTATTATGTAGCATGTTCCGAAATCTACGAAATTTGTGGGGTAAAGTGATGGCAACGAAATGATATTCAGTCACGTTTATGCAAAATGGTCATGAAAAAGTTCGATAAAAGAGTATGTATGTGCTAGCAAAGCCGTGGAGGCCATTTGTCTTTTGTCCAATGTCCTATTCCACATATAATCCCATCCTATATACATTATGATTCAATAAAAATATTGTAATTAAAAAAAAAAAAAAAAATAACTTCCGCTTTCGAAATGGAAAAATAAGTTTAACTCAATGGGCGATTGACGGAGCCGATGTTACCATCTGCAAAGTTGGTTCGTTCTGAAAGAAGAGCGACTTTTAACAAGAAGTTTTTGCAAATTCTCAAGGCGTAAAAGCTTATCTCTGCGATGCTTTGCTTTCCTCCCACTGTCAGAACATCAGTATGGAAGAGTACTTTGTCACGTGGAAGTAAACCGCGAAAGGGGACACTTTATGAATTTAGTTGCCAAATGGTAGGAAAAGGAAAGAGTTCGTCTTTAATTGCGAGATATTTTAAATTTAAAATTAATTTTAAAAAACAATAGGATCATAAAAAAACAAGTTACCTATACAAAGATAAAATGTTTCTGAAGAAGAAAACAAAAAGTAATTTGGCTTCATTCACGTAAAGCAAGCTAAGTTCCGAACGCTCCGGGGACGCAATACGTTTAGAAATTAGCGATTTTATAAATGCATATTGTCCTTATGTCATACTAAAGGTATGACCTCGCAAAATCTATCCTTAAGACATTTCCGTGATATACTGAGTTGTATTATTATTGGTTGATCTATCTTTCAATATGAAATAATAATCTGTTAATACGTTTACCAACTACAGTTGCAACTGGGAAGCAATGTGACGAAGTGAGGTTGCTCTGCCCAGTCATACGATAAAGACCAAGAAGAGACGCTTAAAGGAGGAAAATAGCTTTAGATATCATGGCGAAGGAAAGTTGACTAGTAAGTGCTGAGACTTTTATTTGCCCCTCTCCTCGTCTAGCTGGATGGCTGTTACCAAACAATCGACAATTTCAAGGTTCATATTGTTTTTTTTTAAAATGTCACTTGAAGTGAACAAAAAAATGGTTTAAAATGGTTTGAAATTGTTCCTCCATATATTGTAGGTCAGCATTTGCATATTCTTGAATTGCTAAACAAGTTAGTCGAGTATGACCATTTGTATAAAACGACAAAAACGACATGAGTTTGAATGTTTTTTGGTCATAATTTACATTTTACTGAAGCGTACATAAGCCCGAGACGCCTCGCAGGTACAACGATGTGCGCACAATCTGCACAAAATACTTTAAGCTAATAAGAATTTGTGTACCCTTTCTATCTTAAATGGCAACAGTTACAACAACAATAATAACAATGAGCAACAAAATTTCACTAAAATAGTTGATTATAATCGGAGTCACCATCGACAATACAATAAACAAATAACACAACTGAACAAATTTGCTCACCCAATCACAATCATATGTAAAGAATTTTACCTAATAACTTTTGGTTTTTTTTTAAATAGACATGTGTATGCACAGCACGACACTGTTACTTTTAAGTAAAGTGCACAAATTTTTATAATAATATGACAAAAAAAAAAAAAAAAACAAAAAGAAAATGAAAAAAGAAACTCCACATAAATGTGAATATTTCCGGTTTAATTGAGTGTGAGTATCCGTGAAAGTTGTTGTGCCTGTGTGCGCGCGTATATGTGTCTGTTTATACGTGTTGATAAGTAGTGCGCGCGTTATTTTGTCACTTGTAATGGAATAAAGTGTATGATGATGTGCGGTACACCAGCACTGGATGTGACAAAGTACGCGTACGTGTAGTAGCAACTGAACTACAAAAAATATATTGAAAGCGAACAAACAAGTTATTGTACAGATCTATATGTACGTACGGATATACGAAAATATATGTGCAATATGTGCACTTATCAGCGTGTGTACCGCACTTGGTTGCAACCGCACACTGGCTTACTAAAAATATTTTCACATATACATAAACGTTGTTTGTTCGCCTGAGTATATGAATAAAAATTTAGCAAAATGTCAAATACAAATTATCATCTACATGTGAGGAGAGTACTTGCTAACACACAAATGCATAAACACATCTGCACACTCAAAGTAAACACATGGTTACCCAATTATTGACTGTAAAGGGATTTCTACACAAACCATTCGTTAGTTTATTAAAAAGCGGAAAATTATAGAGAAACAAAAGTTTTGCTCTACTATTCTATAATTTACTGCAATTGTTTTTTCTTTTTTTTTATTTCGCAAAAATTTACCTTATGATTGCAAAAAGAGTGAAAAAAAAAACAAAAAAAAAAAATTGGACAAAATATTTAACTTATTGTGGGTTTAGAAAAAATTTTGATATTTCACTCTTTTTAATTATATTAATTTTATTTTACTTTTGGAGTAGCAACCATTATTAACATCTGTCAGTCCGAGCGTTCGTTAGGGTAGATAAAGCACAAACTTGAGATGAAATATAGGGAAATTCGCATATATATTTTTAATTCAGTTCACACATAAAATTAGCTGCGATCAATTTTACACACTCTGTAGACTGGCGATAATTAGGCGACTTTTCACACAAAAACTAAAATAATTACAAACTTTTCTCATTAAAACATATAATCTTTAATTAACAAAACATCTATTTAAAGTTATTTCATTTTTTTATATATAAGTAGCAAAACCTTTTCGTTAAAAATGTTGAGCATTTAAAATGATGACCTCTTGATTTGACGTAAAAGTAGCGCATATATAAAATGCGATAACATTTTGCAACTTTGAAATATCTATGATCAGATATCGTAGACTGATTGCCTAAGGGTACTTTTTCAGGTGTTGATAGAGTTATGATCATATGTGCAAGCTTAACTGACTAACTTGTCAGTTAGACTTTAAGCTAGAGGCGTCTGATCGAAGATTTAATCATATGAACGATATTTTGTTTGAAAGGCTTCGTGGACATGCGGCCAAACAAATGGTTAAGACAGAGTCATCCCTGAAGCATTGATTAAATGAATTCTAACATCTGAAAATCTGTATGGCGTAATGTATGTGCGAGTGGTCGCTATGACAACAATCCAACTAAGCTAAAAGTTATGTACGCAGCTGAGAATTTCATGCTAAGCTCTAGAATCAGTCAATCACATATTATTGATTATATGAGATAATCGTTTTTTTTTTTTTTTTTTTTTTTTTTGATATTATTGTGTGGACGAAATGACGAAATTATCATATTCATAATCATATATATAAAAGTTATAGAAGGCCACCAAATTATTTATGATAATTATAATATCGGAGAAAATTTCTAAAACAATTTTCTGAAATACTTTATGATATTTGACTAAATATTTTATTTGATTTATTTAATTGAACATTAATTTTGCTTTGTTTGCAATTATTATTATTTTTTTTTTTTTTTTTTGCTTCTCGGAATTATAATATATCCGAACAACAAGTTCAGTTACGCATGAGACCGTAAAAAGATATAATGAATTTTTTAAATTATTATACAGACATTTTAAACATTTACCTACACACACACACACCCAGAAAGATACTCCGTGTCAAATTATTTCCCTATTTTCCCAGAAGTTTACATTTTGTGGAGGCAATACATTTTTTTTCTCTCCTCTCTACGCAGCCATATACAATTTTATTGAAACCAATTTGTATATGTGCATAGTATGTATACAGGTAAGCCTCGGATAGCGCGGTACTTGCAAAATCCAATTTCAAGAGAACACATTCCCTCAGATAACTATTGTGATGACGAAGAGAAATTACTCGTAAAGGAGTTTCACAATCAGCTTTCAGAAAACAAAGGAACGAAAATATATTATTTAACGCAAATTGATTTTATGATTGTTATTATTATTATTTGTTTTTGAATACATTTTTTATTTATATTATAAATTTTTTTTTATTGTATGGCTGATCGATCAGGGGAGGTCCCCCCCTGTTTGTGTAATACGGTGATGGTCAGTAAGAAATGAGAAAAGAGAAAGATAACGGAGGCGATCGTAGCTTAGTGGGTGTGTGTGTGTGTGTGTGTGTCGGCTTAATCGATAATGCACAACCAAACTGCATTGAGATTTGTGAACCCGCACGTTGTGACTTGGTAGTCGCGATTCCTAACTACTTGACTGTATGTGCGGAAAAGTTTATTTATATTTACATTTGAAACGCAATTTCGTAATAAAATTTTCATCAAAGAGTTGTAAAATTCTACGTCTTAACACTTGATTTCGATTTCGATACACAATACGGTACACGTTGCCTTGATTGATAATTTATTTATAATTGCGTTTAAATCCATGTCGTTCTATAGGATAATTGAATTAAGAATTTCATAAGACACAGCATGATACGAATTAACCGCTTTATATGAGTGACGGCTGTCTACATGCTTAAAACATATTCTTTCAATACAGTGAAAAGTGCAAATGCAACGCTGGCTCTTATTTTATGACAAAAATAATTGTGTACGTATGCCAATTATTATCAATTTAAAAAAGAGAGAAAAAGTCAAGTTTATATATATCCATCTATATGCATACATAATATATAACGAACGGACTTGCTAGAAGCATACTTTTTGGTAATAAAAAATTTAAATAATAAATAAATGTCAATTTTCAAAGCTGTTTTTTAGCAACATAAAATTTTTAATTGTAGCTCAGTTTTATTAAAAAAAAAAAAAGTATTTAAAGCTAATGATTATGAAGGAATTTTTGAAAGGTTAAAGACAACAGTTTATATATACGGGTTGAGTATAAGACACCAATGACAGAGGGCGCCATAGATGGGAAAATTGTTTTCATCAAAAGTAGATAGAAAGGATGGAGCACACATTCAGACGATCACATATCCAATTAGATGGCGTTGTAAAAGTTAATAATTGCAAGCAAACATCCTTGACTATGGAAACTAGTGAGCTTTCGCGATTAAATATTGCGTCATTTAAATTGTAAGGCACCAAAAGAAGTGCAAGAAAAGCTCAATAAATATGACGGGGCTTCTGCTTTGTCGGATTAAATTAATTAAATACTGGATGCATTTAAATGCGATCGCACAACAATAAGTTATGAACATCGGTGATAAGTTCGGTGCATGCGGTCAGTGTTTGCAATTTTAAAACATCCATCACTAAAGAATGAAGTAGGTACGGCCGCAAATATCTTGAGTCGAATGAAAAATGTTTCTTGCAAAATGAATGCCGCCAGTGTCGACTTAAAATGCATTCGTTAGCGTTCGATCAGCGTTCAGTTAAGAATTTAGAAATGTTCTTCACGTTCAATTTATACGAGTTCCTTTAAATCGTTATGGATGATGATACTACTACTACATACTACCACATACCGGGATCATAGACTTTTCCTTAGCAGGTACAAATGCGTAGTGATAGGACGATAACAGGGACGCGTTATTTCGAGACTAGTTTGAAGAAGCAAAAATCCTTATTCACATCAGGATAATGCGCCAAGTAATGCGTGCAAAGCCAAAATGTGTGTAAATTTAGGTTTACATTACTTTCACAACTACAACGTTTTCCCAAAAATAATCTTCCATGTGTCGATTATCTGAGTGAAAACCTACATTCCGTCGAATGCGGAACTTGACCAACTGCGTTATTTGAGAAGTTGAAAAGTATGTCGAAAATCGTTAGTCTCGCTTTATCGAAATAAAATGCGATTATTATGTTGGGAAAGTAGATTCTAATCGTGTTTAAGATGTTATTTATCATAAATTTGCGTTATTATTGATCACTCTGGTAGCAAGTGCGTACAAATTAACAAATATTGTATTTCCTTTGTCTTTGTAATGGTTAAATAAATCTGCAATTTACTATAGTGTTAGTAGTAAAGGAAAGAAAGTAAACGATTATTCATTTCCTTAAGGAACAACAATCTAGAAAGCTGTAGATGTTTACATATCTTTAGGAATTTCAAAAAAAAGAAAAACTAATTGCAAACAAATAGAAAGGGCAAGGAACGGTCATACAAAACGCAGATACAAGGCAAAGAGCCTTTCGTGAAGTTGAATATAACTGAAGATAAAAAAGGGAAATAAAAAGAAAAAAAATAAGAAACAGGACGAACACGTACACAATGGCCGAAACAACAAGCAGTTATCATTTTTGTGCTTACATTTTTCTTCGTACTTTTATTCGTTGAGAGAGTTAAGTGTAAAATAAGTAAAAACAAAAAAAAGAAAAAAAAATGAGTGTTTGCCTTTAGGTGAATTTTAAATACTCTTCGTTTTGAATAAGTATTTAAGTCTTCATTACTTCCTCTCAGCAAACTGTTTAATACCATTTTCTCGATAAAGGAGAAAATTATAGAATAAATAAATAATTTCCTCTTAGACTCCAAATCGATATTTGCGATACGGTTCCCAGCTTTTAAAATTACAAATATTTTTATAAATATTTTTAATTTATAAATATAATTTAATATAAAAATTATAAATAAAATAAAAAATAATTTAATATAAAAATTATAAATAAAATAAAAAATAATTTAATATAAAAATTATAAATAAAATAAAAAATAATTTAATATAAAAATTATAAATAAAATAAAAAATAATAATAAATAAAATTTATTTGTTCTATTAGTAATATATCTGCAAGATTTCATTAATAAATTATTTAAAATTATTTTTGTTTCGAAAAATCTAATATAAATTAATTCAACTTAATTAAGGATACTTTGGATTTTCGACAATTCCATCCATGTCCAGTTTCCATGTGATACCAATAAATGCTACTGACCATCGCAAGGAAAATAACAAGTTCAGTATGCCTCTCTAATTGTGAATGCATAAGACAAACATAAACAATAATAAAGTTGTTAACGAAGTTTATTTTAACACAAACACAAACAAACAAAAGAATTAAAAACTTCAAATTACTGGCGGAGAAATGTTTGAAAAGGTTGCGCTAAAAAATGGGGTTAAAAATACCCAACAAGGTAAACTTAAATTATGAACAAGTAAAAGAAATCCAATTTCCTGTTGCCTGGGTAAATATTAGCATATAGATTAAAAACGAATTAAAACTTTTAAACTTTATAAAAGTGTGATATAAAACAAAAGAAATCAAAAACTATGCAGAAATATTTAAAACGAATATTTCAGAGTTTAACTTAGTTTTTAATTGATTAAGTTAAGCAAAAGCGATATATTCGTATGCACGCCAAAGGCAGAGTAGGTTGTAATTTGTATTTTTACTACAATCACCGTCGACAGATAATCAATTTTTCCTTCCATTTCTAATGTAGTTCGATTTCGATTTCCTTTAGTCATGCTCGTCCGTCTGTCAGTGCGATACTCGCCCACTATATACGATAACATAATTCATGATTTACATAACAATTATAGCTTTAAGAGTTGCTAGATAAATTCGTTGATCAAGAATTATTCTTATTTCAAGGAAATAATTGGAATCTTAAAATCTACAACAAATACTCTGTACTCTGGTACACACTACACACAGGACTATATCAAACAATTTCGGCCATAGTTATTAACGAAGCGCTTTGCGCTATCTTCAAATTTCTATTTAACGAATATTCGAGATTTGCAGCAAATCGAGTGCAAGTCTTTGCGACTTTTTCCGACTTTCCGAACGTGGTGGTGAGGCAGTGCTGCTTACAGACTATTGTGTGCAAAGATGACAATATACATTTTATTTTATGGATTTATTAATTTGACTACAAATTTGTATAAATTGCAAGTATATTATTTATCTCTTTTATTTCAATTATTTATTCCCTTTTTTTCCTTTTTTTTTTGAAAATTTATCGTACAACGCAAACACAAAACAATTAAAATTTATTTTACTCTTCTTCCATCTTTCTTTTTGCCATTGTCTCTTCGTAAGCAAAAAAAAAAAAAAAAAAAAAAAAAAAAAAAAAAAAAAAAAAAAAAAGAAAAACACAAAAAACCTTTTTAGTTGCAATTCAATTCATTTAAAACAATAGAATTTAATTTAGTGTATGTATTATAAATTATTTAAATGCCTGAAAGCACACAAAGTAGGTTTAATTAAAAGTAAACCTAAATAAAACGAAATAAAAACAAAATTATTAAATCATAATTACCTCCTCAGGCGTTTCTTAGATTTCAAAATATTTCGCAGTTAAACTTACTTTACAGCATGGGGTTATACCTCCTTGGACATGACAAGTAGACAAAATGGGAACCTTTATGTTAAAGTGAATTTACGTGAATTCGTGTAGAATCCATACAATTTTTGTATCTATGCAAACAAATGATGTAGAGGTTAAGCAAAGATGTACACGTGTCATCCCATTATTTGTATGGACTCAGCTACTATCGGATATCGTTCCATAGAAATCACAACTCGCTTTGTTTTACTAAAACTCCCGTCAAAGTTGGAAAAAACTTTCTATCGAATGTAAGGGAGAATTTTGAAGGAAAGTAGTCGATAGTGTAACAGCGGTTACAAGTTCACTACATTTCTTTGTAGTACAATTTTTAGCACCCTCTAGGTGAACCTAATTCGCTTATTTGGTTATTGGCAAAGGCAAGTACTATTAAGGAAGAGACGTTGTCTCAAACTTCTTATTGTTTATAACTAAAAATACTCTGCTTTCAAAAATCATATATTTATGGACTTTAATTGTGTATTGGAGCAAAGACTTAAGAAATGTCTTCATCACAAACTGGGTAAGAAATTTTGTATTCTAGTTGGGATCACCCGCCATCTCATATCGGTATAAATAAAATTTTACACATTTACTCGAGCAAATTATAATTTTCTTGATTATTGTGAATGCTACTAATGGACGGACGACTCCAATACACTTTCCAATACAGTTTGCGTCGATGCTATTAAAATATTTAAATTGCTTGATACTGTTGTTCCTCACAATTGTTGAAAATCCTAAATAGGTCATTAATGAACCCTATATAGGAAGCATTTGGAAGGGGCAAATATACGCCTGCTTCAGAAAATTGTGGTAGCGAATATAATACTATGCAGGTGTTATTAGTCGGCAATGACTTAGATATATATATATATATATATATATATATGTATATATATATATATATGTA
>KK502442.1:361447-396498 GCA_000688735.1 Glossina austeni
GATATGATAGTAATCATATATATATATATACCATCATATGATAGATATGATAGTAATCATATATATATATATACCATCATATGATAGATATGATTGTAATCATAATTTATAGAAAAAAAGAGCACTTTTCTCTATGAGCATAAGCCATTTCTTGGCATAGAAAAGTTATTTGGCAGTTGAGTATAATTTCTCTCTTGTATATAATTATTTTTTGGTGGTGAACATCCAAAATCTCGCCTAGCTTTCTTCTTCTTCTTCTTATTATTATTATTACAATTAATTTAGCCAGAGAAATAAATTCTAGAACAAAAGTCTTAAAACGCTATCATCTAAGGCTCTCTATCGGCTTTATTAAAAACTCTACTGCACTTAAAATTCGAGCCTACTACCATTGGTTTCTTACTATACATGGGGGAAACTTGTAAAGGAAACATTTCCAGTCGTACAACACGTCGCCTATTTTTATGTGTTCCTTTTGTTTAAATAAAAAATGCACCGCTTTGCTTAGTGTTAATTTGTGTACGTGTTATTAGTCCGTTATTAGTCCGCATTTAGTACCGAATAGTAAAGTTTAGGTCTTTATAGTTAAAACTATTATTGAATTCTTTTTAAGAATATATAAAGAGAAGCATATGAGAAGTAAATGTTTTAGTATTGATTGGTAGAAAATTTCTAAAATTCGAAATTTCAATTAAACTGAGCATTTTCAATTTAAGTGTGTTAAGAAGTGTGTGAAGAATCTTCAAAATGATGGAGTGCATTTTTATTTTATTTATTTGTACTATATTCTTTTAAAATCTTTTACTTCATTTGAACCCGATAAAAAGAAATGTTTGATCAATTTCTTTACCGTTTTACAACCGTATTCTCAACAACACACCTTTTAATATGCATTACACTCTTAGCTTTTTCGTTCAATTAAAAGAATTTTTAATGTCTTCAATATAATTACTGACGCTTAAGTCAGAGCTGTAACATTATCTTTGGATAAAATTAATAATAAAAGAGAACACAAGCAGATCGACGATCGAATTGATGTAGTGTAGGTAGGGTCCTTATAAAGTCGATCTCTACTTGTTCACAAGGGATAGTTGGTATGCATATATACCTACTGCTCGATAAGTGTTTGAAGGTCTCAATTGCAACAACCAAGCGGGGTCTTTATTCACTATACGTTTCTATGTCATGGACTTATATTTACATCAACTTTTCGATCTAAAAATTGCTATACGTTTTTAATTTATCACTAGTTAGGAGCGTCCGTATACGCCCTTTTTACAATTCGATCTCCTGCTATCGCCTGAACCAAACCCGAGGTTTCTTCTTCAATAGATAGATACGCGTAGACGACGATAGTAAGTGAATCGGCTCAAAAATATGCATAAATCTCCCTAACCGTCCATGGGAGATGTAAAAATAGGAAATAATAAAACGAAGAAATTGCCAAAACATACACAAGCACGTACAAATGTAATAAGACAAGTTGTTTTAAGGTATATTTGTTTATACGCACACACACACGCGCGCGCCCACATGCACGTACATACGAGCATCGATGGCTATGAAACTTTAAGTAAAACATATATATACAGGACGGTACGAAAGAAAATTGGGAGAGAACATCGTGATGCTCTTAAAGGTTTAACATTTAAAATGAGAATTTTTAACAACAACAAACAAATGAAATGTATTCTGCCGGATACACAGGCACAAAGTTATGCACGACATAGCGATGTCTACATATACACTAGCATACCTACTACAACCACATAAGAAGATCATGTTCCTTTTTGGTATTATTAGATTTAAGTAAATAATTCTAATGACCGAAGGAGAGAAAAAAAAAAAAAAAAAAAAGAAGTGAGAGGGCTGAGAGAGAGAGAGAGAGATGAAAGGCGCTGCTAATGTTATTTGCACGTACGAATGTACGTTTGTATTAAAACAAACTTAAGTGACAAAACAAAAACTACATTAGAAAGTAAAAACAACGAAATAAAGCAAACAGGAAACCAAAGAAATGAAAAATAAAACGGCATTAGAGTAGATAAAACATGGAGGTGTATATAAATACAAGCACATAGACATACAAGTCAGACATATACTTATACTTATATTTTTGCATGTAAATATATGCGTAGGACTCTCGTGCATCCACAAGTATTGTGGTTAAGGATGCTTATCAACGCATACATACAGGCAAACTTTTGTATACTTACGAGCTTAACACCAAGAAAGACTAAAATAATAACAAGAATAATATGGTAATAAAAACTGTAAATGATGTATGGAACATGGGACAAAAGAAACGAAAGCAGTTTCACTGTTAAATTTTTTGCTTAACTCAATGTATACATACATACATATAATATATTTGCATTATAGTGGTTATTGTTATTGCTGTTGTTGTTGTTGTTGTTGTTACTGTTGTTGTTACTGTTGTTGTTACTGTTGCCGACAATTTAACAATGGCAACATGTTTACTTTTCTCACTTCGTATGTGTTTGTAAAAACGCATTTTGTTTAGCTATTTGAAACAAACGCACGCACGCACGCACACACGCATTCATGTATATATAAAATTTTCACAAACAAAAGATAACTGATTACATAAGAAAGTGCGGTTTCATATAAGTATTATTAGTATACACTGCAGAGCGTATACTATATGTAAGTTTGCAAATACTTGCTTAGCTCTTACTTTTATGTGGCTTTGCATTTGTGTGCGTATGGGTAAATATAGAATGAGGTTTAGTTTATTAAAACTCTTACCATAAGAAATAAAAATAAAATAACTTAAATTTCATTTTTCTTCACGTGTTGTAAGCTAGTTTATGACGACTATTCTGTAATAAAAGATTTTTTGCTTTGACTTTTCTCTTACTTTCATGCTTTAAGTGTACGTGTAACAAGTAGAAAGAACTGTCGCTAACGGAAACTATCCAAGATTTCGTTGAGGCACTTACGTTTTGCTCTGCATGAAGATGAAATCAAACTTAAGAAATATTTTAACCACACTTTTCTTTTTTTTTTTGCTTTAACGTTAAATTTTTATAGAAAGTTTGTGAGCGTTCTTTTTTTTTTCTTGTTGTTTTCTTGTTCTACTTTAAGTAAAAAGTACAAGTTAATAAATTATATGTCTGCGAGCAGATTACGGGAAATTTTAATAATTTTTATATAACATAACTCATTTTAAGCCTAATGATAGGCAATATATTTTATAAATCCCCTCAAAGTAAGCAGTTTTTCTTTTTTTTTTACTTTTAAAACAGACGAATTTTTTGTGTCTGAATGGTTCGGCCCAAACTATTTTCATTAGGGTTCGTCTTTGCACCAAAGCACACAAGAGTAGATGGGCAGACAGACGGACAAGTTTAGAATCATATTCTCAAGCTATCGGTATAATAAAATCTAAATTTTACTGATTTTTGCTTGACTCAGGTTTATCTAAAAATTCATAACAAAATTCTCCGAATTCATCTATACGCGCCTCTCCTATATATGAAGCTTTGCTTGCCTTCTGTTAATGTTTCCGTCCCTTTATAAATAACTTCTAATAACAGACGGACTTTTTGATGCATACGTTTCCATAAAAGTTAAAAAATAAACGACGCTTAGACTCTCATCACCTGAAGCAGATTTCCTTTAATACGAAGCCTATCGGGAATGTTTTCATTTCTATTTGTTCCTTACATCAGTTGAGGCGAAATTTAACTTATGGTAAAACATTAGTCAATAATTCTCAAGATTAAAACATAAATGTTGTCTCTAATCCTCAAACGATGTTAACCAAAATTTCATTTCACTTCGATTCGTTTTCCTACAACTGGTGTACTACTTGCACTGCTTTCAGCGACTTTTCTTTTATTATTTTCAAAACAATCGGAATCTTGTTTGCCGGTTAATCTGATGGAGAAAAAATATCATTTCAAATAAGCATTTTATGGGTGTGCAAATAAATTCTGTAAGTTGAAGCCATATGATGCTTTCATTTTTATCGAAATTGTAGGTATGAGCAACTTGAACATTGGTGCTTGTACGGGATAAGTTTCAGTTGTTGATCAGCTGCCCTTCAGTGTTTATCAAAGTGTAAAGAGATGCATGTCGTGTACAGTACCGCATTTTTTACCCTTTTTAAATGGACTAACTATGAAAAAAGTTGGGTTGGAGTGAAAATGCAGTCAGCTATGAAGCAGTTAGAAAATCTTTTGCAAGAATTCAGGCAAAAAATATTTGTCATGAAAACAATAAAATTCGCCTACGCCCGTCCGTCATTAGCATAAGCTAATCATCTTTAACTTGGGATGGGAGCACATTTCCCACTCCTCTCCTCTGGGCAGCACCGGTTCAGATTAACGCAATTACATTTAGCAGATGAACAGCTCCGCAAATTTGAAAATGCGCGAAAATGAATTGATAACTACTTCGCCTAGAGATCACGCAGTTTCAACCGTGAAGACATTCATAAGGTGCCCGATAAGAGGTAAGAGACCATAGATAATAATAGTGGATTAGAGACCATAAGTTGAATTTTATCAAAAGGTTATCGAATTTAAAATACCTGCACACCTATTACTTAAATATTAGTATGGCAACACTGCTTTGTTCTAAACAGCACATTAGTATGGTGGCCTGTTAACTTGTAAACGATTTCGTTTTGCTATCGATGATACCGATTTCAGTTCAAGCCTAAACGAACTACTTATACCAAAACCTCGAAAAAAAAACCTAAAAATTATTTTTGATAATCAAAAAATGAATTTAAAAACTATAGCTGACATTGTGAAAATGTGAAATGGGCATAATATGATCATGAGAAAGCTTCATGAATACGTAGATATCGCGTCCATCTTCTACTCTCACGATCTGGTCCCATGAAATTATTATTGTTTTCGTTCCAGTGAAAAAGATTTTAAACAAATGCTGAGATTGTAGCGAAAACTGAATCGTATTTTAAAAGCGTTGACGAATCGTTCTGCAAAATAAGGCGTCGAAATATTAGAGAAGACTTGGACATACCATGGACGTATCATTCGCGAAGAAGGTATGTTGACTAATAAACTAATAAAGATGAAAAAACAAAAGTGTTTTCTTACACACTCACAAATGAATATATACTTTATATGGAAAGCTTTCCACGATGTCCGTTTCCCCCACCCCATTTTCCTTTCTTCTTCTTTAAGCCTCTTTCGGCACTCTTTGTCTATCTTATATTTTGATTTTAACTTGTGAAAAACCGAACCATTTCTGATCATAGAACTGTTTATGATATTTGAAAATAAGGTTTTCAGATATTTTGCATTTATCGCGATGTGTGACCAATTAAAGTTTCGGGGAAAAAGAAAACGCGATTAGATCCAATGTACATCAATTCTTTATACTACACAAAGCATTGGCGGCACGCCATCTGTTTCTCAAATTAATATTTTACCCTCGTACACTTGGTACAAGTGATTGCGCTTGTTCTCATGCTGATCGGCAAAAGGGTCGAGCGAATGAGAGTTCACGCAACATCATAAAGCTTTTTCATTTCCTTGAAGAGTAGTAGTAGCCTTTCTCTTATCGAGAATTTGAATTGAAAAATTTATTGACAAATAAATAAAATGTCTGTATATGAATTATTGAATATTATAATGAACAAATCACAGACCGCGACTGCGATGCAGGATTTAGTTGGCATTTTGTACGCTTGCTTGTTGTTTTTTGCTATAGTTTTGGTTTTGCTTTTCATTGCAAACATCTTTTTATGATATAAATTAATCTATAGTTTAAATAATTTAAATTAATATATGGTCTAAAAAAACACAAACTGTCGTGAAAAAACAAAAAAAAAAAAAAAGTTCATATGCCGTCGGCATTTTAACTCAATTATGAATATATTACAAATAATTTTTGTTTTTCTGTAAAATGTTAAACCAACAACAAATGTATTGATTTGAAATTGAAATTAAATATTAAATAATAATATGAAAGTATGTTGTTAATGGAAACTTATTTATAAATGTATGAGTACATTATATAGATGGATGTATCTAATGCATATAGATATGTATGTATGTATATATGTATGTATGTATATATGTATGTATATATGTATGCATATATATATATATATATATATATATATATATGTATGTATGTATGTAGATATGCGTTGATTATAAATACATAATCAAGTAAGTCAATATAAGTTTCTATATATATATATACAAACAACTATAAATATGCACGTATTGGCCGTGAGGGAACATATCCAACCTTATTTCATTTAAAGATGCTGCATGTATAACTGCCATGCATACATATAATATTATTTATTTGTTTTGTTATTTTTTTAATACAAACACGAAATGCAAATTGAGAAAAAAAAAAAAAAAAAAAAAAAAAAAACAATTTCTGAACCAACTTTAATTACAGTTTTCATTCTGTCTGTCTTTCGTTCAAATTGTGAAAATCGTCGAAACTTGAGATGGAAAGATTAGAAGTGCATAAAAAAAAAAAAAAAAAAAAACTCAAATATCGAATTACCCAAGTGAATGAAAGCTTTATCAAGTAGATAGAAAGAGTTAAAGTAGAAATTCAGGAATATTTTGGTATAAAAAATGATGATGAAGATCGTTTAAAAAGAGTAAAATATTATCTTTTTATGACGTAAACAGCTGCACTTGCCGCTTGCATTCAGTTGGTATTATTAAAAATTAAATGAATCTGATTTATAGTCTGTCTGTGATAGCTTTAGGTTTGGGTCGCAGCAGATTTAGGATCACCATTGCAGGCAATTGGTGTAAATTGTTTATTACAACGTACTACTTGTCCTTTGAAACTTATCAAGTCTGTGGGTGGAGACAAATCATCCGATGCCCTGAGGACTGGATCATATATCCTGGATCTTACATTCGAAACAATTAAAAGTAAAGCAAGGGCAGCAGGATCGAAAGCTTCCATGCATGCACTCTATGCCATACCATATGAAGAAAAACTACTCATATTGTTATAACGAATTTTGTTTCTCATATCCACTCGTACTAACTATAGTTTGCATTGAAATGAGGAAATTCGTGATGGATATGCTTATTGAATGATTATTTCAACAAAAATGAAATTTTGTTCAGCCGCTTAATGGCAATATGAGCTGCGAACTTTTGCCATTTTCTAGGAATTTTAATAATTTAATAGGCATAGGAATACTAAGCTTTGTTGACGTAAATTGTAAACTGAAATGTTGCCAATTAAATACGTGTCGGCATAGTGATGTGGATATATTGGGAGTACACATCAGTTCGGTCCGGTTTCTTATCTTCAAAAAATGCATTTATTTGACAACTAAATCAATGAACAGTACTGTTCATCTATGGCTATTGCTTTTTTCCCTCTCTTAGACAATTTTCGAATCCCGTTTCGAAAATATCTCTTGCGGCTATTCCCAGAAGAAGCCACATTTAAATATCGCCGTCAAAAGAATGAAATGGAAGCACAGCTTGGCAAACAAACAATCATTTGAAATTCATTTTTATCGCAAGAAGTAATGTCTGCTGATAGCAGCGGGGAGGATAGGACGTTCCACGTTATTTTCTAAATGAATTTTGCTGCACTCCGGACATGCAAACTTTGGACAAAAGCTATTAGAAAAAAGGGTCGAATCGGACCGGTTTTTCGGTCACTTTCCATATAATGCCTGATTTTAAACTGTTGGCTGATGTAGACTAATTAAGGGTAGGCCGTGGCCTACTATAATATTTTTACTTGTTTCATGTTGTTCAAATTAAAATCTTATATTGATGAGAGAAGCAAAATATTATTGAAGTAAATTGTCTGAAAAATCATTATTGCAAATCATGGCCCAGGCGGCAGCAGCACTTTATAGATAATTGTACAAAAACAAAAATTCATATATAAGCAAAGTGTGCAGTACACCGCGAAGATATATCGCTCCAAAGCTACTGAGCTTAATATGAATGTAATCGAGAAATTTAAAATTGCTGGGCGTGTTTATCATATTATTTTGTAGTAAGTTCGGCCGTCTTTAAAAGGGATTTATAGGATTCAAGGCCAGATTTAGCGGGTTTTGTATTCAGTTCTAAGGATTTTATTACCGATTATTTAAAACACAGTTTCGTTTCTTAGGAAAAAACAGAGTCTTGGACATAACAAAATTGATTCCGGTCTTTACGGCAATCAGGTGCTCAATAGGGGGTCACTGGAGACTATTCTCGTTTTTCGTATTTAATTCAAAAACACTACCATTAGTAACAGCGGAACTTTTCCCCAAACCTATTGCATTTACTTATTATCGTTGCTGGCTATTAATGCACGAATTGAACAATAATTGCTTGAAATGCAATATTAATCATTACAAGCATTAAAATGTGTTCCATTTCGCTATTTGTAAATAAATTAAAAAATTTATGTATTTTATGAGATTTATACGGATTGTGGTGCATTTACATAAAATGGCTACATTCTGTTGCACTTGCACCAGGTAACGTGGATGAAATATAAATTTTCTGTTTTTTCTTTCATCTCTCTTCTTTCCTCCCTCACTAGTCATGTGATGTAGGGGTACATTAACTTTATGCGAATGTGTGCAACACCCAGAAAGACTGAAAATAAATTCATCTTCTATTATATCGGTCAAGTCAGAGTCTCTGTCGCTGTCTCAATCGGTTAAAGAGTTTATAAACGAAATTTAGAATTTTGGTTATCACTTCTAGCCAGTAATTAATTCTAATGAGATTGTGAACACTGCATTGATAATCTACGGCCCCTTTCACGCTAAGTCAAATCTAAGCAAAATTTGTTATGTTTATATTGCCAACCACTCCCTATTTATTCAGCGAATTTTGACTTGTATAGGAAACCATCATTGTGGGTTCTATTTAAGTAGAAATAATATAGAAAATGTAGCTAAAGGTCTATATATTAGTTATAGCATTTAACGTATGTTTCAAGGGAAAATTCGAATAAAAAAATTTTCTATTTTATGACTTGACTTTAACTTCAAACGTAAATCTTTTTTTAGTTATAAGCTTCCACTTTGTGCTCACGCATATATCTATAAACCGGAAAAGCGGGCATTCTTCTTTCGCATAACACATAATCACGAAGAGTAGTTAACGTACGCAGTAGCAGTAATCATAACCGCGGACAGGTCATGCATTACATTAAAAAACGGAAAAACGATTTCTTAAGCCTCAAAAGGAATGTTTAGTTAAGTGTTTTCTTGAACGGCAAAGGTATTGTTTTCTACTGACTATCTTACGAGGTTAAAAGAAATTAATTGGGTGAACAAAGACTGGGAGTGACAAGTACAAAAATATTTGAATTGAAAAGGAAACTAAATATTTTCATTAGATTAGTGATCAAATGCTTATGGCTACGTATATACATACATATAGTGCAACTATAACGCGTTAGAAAAAACGAGCCATTTCAGACGTGCATAATTTACATATGCCTGCAAACTGTTTTGCAGCATCTAATTAAGAAATTGCGTCGGCATTGCTTTTTTTAAGAACTCCACAGCAGTCAAGGGAGAGACAAACATTAGCAAATCGTAATATTTCCGTGCCTCTCTAATATATAAATATATTATTATATATATAAAATTTTTAGAGAGAGATTAGCTTCTGCTAGTTATTTTTTCTAATTTCTTTTTATGCTATTCTTTCGAATTAAATTTATCCGCATTGCTAATCAATCATTGACTCGAATGCGTTATGTATCTGAGACTCACAAATATTGATGGGATAAATGGGAACCGGAAATACAAAAAAATGAAAAAAAAAAAAAAACAAAAAACAAGAAAACAAAAATAAAAATAAAAATACAAAGTAAAAAGTAAAACACGACAGTTAGCTATAATAGACAAGCGAACGAGCTAGCGAGTAGAGTCTAGCACTAAAACTAAAACAATAGTGAGCGAGTACAAGAGTGAGTCATTAAATCAAAAATTGAAAAATGGGTGAAACTCTTGCTTACTATAGAACAGAACAAAGAGATGCACAAAAATGGTATAAAACTTAACAAAATATTTGTCAAAAAGTTAAAAATAGTGAAATATTTTTTTGTTTTTCAATTTTTTGTATTTTATTCATGGTTTCACAACTCACTATGCTAACGTTATTCGCCATTTGATGGGTTGGCTGGTGCTGCTGGTGTTGATGCTGTTGTTGCTGTTGCTGTTGTTGTTGCTGTTGCTGTTGCTGCTGCTGCTGGTGATGGTGATGGTGTATATGATGATGATGTTGCTGTGACAGGTGTTGTGACTGTTGTTGCTGTTGTGCTGCTACAGCTGCTATTGCTGTTAATTGCATTTGCTTTTTATTATTATTATCCAAGGTGAGACCATTCGTTAGAGCACCATTTGTTATGGTCGCCATTGTACCATTTAATGCTACCGTAGCTTGGGCAGTAACGGCCGGATTATTAACACCCAACCCTGTGGTAACCGTTGACGATGATACCGTGTTCGAACCAGCGGTGGACGCTAATATACTATTCGCTGTGTTAGTATTGCCGCCGTTAAACTGCAATGTATGCGCATTGGTTGCCAGATTGTTGTTCTACGATAAATTTTTGTACAATTTTTAGTTTTACACATTTTTCACAATAAAACGAAAAACAAAAAAAAAAAAAAAAAAAAAAAAAAAAACGTGGGTATTGTAAAAGAGAGATAGAGAGCGAACGAGCGAGCGATGTGTTTGATTTGAACCAACACCAAGGAAAGAAAAATTCATTTTTATTTTCGGTTTATTGCAAAATTCATTAAGAACAAGTTTAGATGCCACATGCTATATATTATGATGTTGTAATATATTTTTATTGTTGTTGCTGTTGTTGTTGTTGCTGTACTATAATAACAATTGTTTATATTAAGAAAATTAATCTAAAGCTGTTACACTAGCAAAATATAATTTTTGTAATTTTTTTTTTTTTTTTTTTTTTTTTTTTCAATCTCTTTTTTTTTATTAAAGCAAAAAAAAAGTAGATTAAAAAAAAATTTTTATTATAATAAACCCATAATTCATTTTTTTTTTTTTCGTTTTAATCTTTTATATTACTATTGTTGTTGTATATTTTCAATTTGTGTTGATCATGCTGAAAACCTTAACCAATGCAATTTATCTTATTTGTTTTTTAATTTTATAATTATTTGTCTATTTTATACATATATGTATATATGCATATATATAATACATACATATATGTATACATGTAGATATACGTACAAAGGCATATGGAAATATGCAATTTATGAATATACAGCAATTATGTGTGTTATCACATTACATACAAAGATATACATACATACATACATACATACATACATACATACCAAAAATAAACGGGAGATGCTAACCAATTATGAATGCGTAATGAATGCTTACATAGACAAAATTTATTTTTAATTAGCAAAAAACAATATTAATAAAATTATTTTAAGGATTTAATATTTTGATGAATAAAAAAAAAAAAAAAATACAAGAAAATGGTTAACGTTGGCTACCAACACCAGAACTACGACATACAACACATACAAACGCATATTTGATTGAAAATGAGACAATCATTCTAGAGATATTTTGTCTTTGAATTTTCTACATCAATATAATCAAAGTCGAAGACATTTCAAATATTTTTTCAATCGCTCTTGTTTGCCGATCACCTGACTTTTTCACAACAATTTAAGATGTATTTTATATAAAGTTGTATGATTATACGTTTTTTTAACCCTATTGTTGCTATATGCTCTTGAGTTTGAAATTAACTTAAATTTCATTTTCTAAAGAAATCTGTTCTAATATGGCTTTTACTAAAAAGGAGGCATTGCGTGTCATCGCACAAAGCCATCAGCAATCTGTAATCACCCTAAGGCAAAACGGCGGATATCCGACAGATGTCTAAACTATGTGCCAAGTAAATTTAATTTATGTCCATGGTACGGAAGAGTGGCAAAATCATCCCAAAAAATCCAACAACAAACAAGCAAATAAGTTGTGGTATGTGTTGACGCGGGAAAGATTGGTTACTTTTTTGGCAATTTATGTTTTCGGAGCCGTTCTTCTCCTATCAAATTTTAGGCTTTATGCTAAAACTTGCTAACGGTACGTTTTATAGTAACGCTAAGCGTTTTGCATAAAATCGAACCAAATCGCTCATAATGTTGCGGTATATTATAAGGCCAGTCTTTGTGCGGTGATTTCAATTCAATCAATTTTTATATCTATTGGAAAGTTAGTAAATAAGTAAACGGACCCCACTACTCACCATCCATCATAAGGATATCGCCGATAAGCATTCCGAATTGGAATTTTCCTCTATTCAAGTTTTTTCCTGCGTATACGAACTGCAACCTTGTTAATAGTACTAAGGCCTAAGAATGTATCAGTTCTGATTTAGATAAACCTAAGGGTGTGAAGTTATATTTAAATATAACTAGCAAAGACACAAACCATTTTTTTTTACAGAGCTCTGTTAAGCCCTTAAGAGAATTCTACAAAACGAACTATAGGAGGGATTTAAGTTAAAATTTAGTTAAAATAAAACTTTTGGAAAATATTTTTGCAACATATAATAAACAGAACATGTATTTAAATGTAAATTAATTAATATATGAAGAGTCAGTATTTTTAACACTAGGTCATAAATGAGGTTAATAAAGCGAAAGTTTACTTAGCTACTGTGGGCAAACCATGTCCTGTGAAATCATGAAACTAGGGAAGGATGAATCCTCTATTAATTAAGCCTTTCCAACGATGTGCAGGTTATGTTAAGTTTTTTTATGGGACTTTATTTTTTTGTGGGACTTTGAAAACATCGTTGCAAGGACTTACACCGTTGCAAGTACTTACACCGTTGCAAGTACTTACACCGTCGCAGGTACTTACACCGTCGCAAGTACTTATATCAAGTTGCATCGACATTTTCAAGTCCCACAAAAAAATTCTCCGGGCAAAACCTGCACATTGTTGGAAATGCTACTTACACCGTTGCAAGTACTTACACCGTTGCAAGTACTTATACCGTTGCAAGTACTTATATCAAGTTGCATCGATATTTTCAAAGTCCCACAAAAAAGTTCTCCGGGCAAAATCTACACATTGTTGGAAATGCTATTAATAGAGGTTCACCCTGCTCTAGTTTCATTTTTTCACAGGACATTTTTTGCCCACAGTAGCTAAGCAAACTTACGCTTTATCAACCTCATTTATGACATAGTGTTAAAAATACTGACTCTTCATATATTAATTAATTTACATAAATACATGTTCTGTTTATTATATGTTGTAAAAATATTTTCCAAAAGTTTTATTTTAACTAAATTTTAACTTAAATCCCTCCTGTACTTCGTTTTATAGAATTCTCTTAAGGGCTTAACAGAGCTCTGTAAAAAAAATGTGGTTTGTGTCTTTGCTAGTTATATTTATATATAACTTCACTCCCTTGATAAACCTTTGATTTTTCCGAAAGTCCTCTATCACAATTCTTTTATGGTTGATGTAATTTTGATAATATATAAAGTGATAGTATCGATTATTTTCAAAACGTTAATGCAGTTCTACTAATAATTAATTACTCTACAAATATTTGCGCACTTGCGGGTCATATAAGAATTTGGGTAATTTACATTTTTTATATACGTGTGTAATTGAGTTGTTTGTAAAGCTTATTGAAATTTGTCAAGTGTTTCAGCTAAAAAAAAAAAATTAAAAACACATCGGCATTTACTTGAAACACGATGATTGGAGGCGTGCAATTTATGGGAATTCGCTAATAAGTTATACGCATTTAATGCTTAAAATTGATTATAAGCAGAAAATTTATAATACATTCCCGAGCCTAGTTGTCACTAAAATATTTTAAGTTGAAGTCAACATAACATACCCAGTCCCGCTGAGAAATTTACTGACTCCACTAACATCTTTTCAAAAGATTCGTCAAAGACTATAAAGCATATTCAAAATAATGTATTCGGATGAATGTTGTTCCCTGCTCCATGCTCCCTGTCCCCTACTAAAGAATTACATATGCTGTATATTTTTTTAACGTTTAAATAGCCAATGTTTTTGGCGAATGTAAGAGAGAATTTATGGGTGGAAGAGCATTTCTTTTTCGATATAAGGGGAAAGTGATAGCAAAAGATATCTATTAGTTTCGGTGGGACATTCTATTAATATCGTTTCTTCCACTTCAAGCCTGCTGATTTTGTAACGTACGACAAGGAACAAGAATAAGACGTTGGAAAGAATTTCAAGAATTTCAGATATTTCTGTCTTACGCAATAAGCAACAATAAGAAAGTGTAAGGATAGCAAATAATGCTTTGCAAACGTTGACATCACATTGTAATGATTCATGAAGGAGAAAATTTACCATCAAATCGATTCAAATCAAAATTGAAGTCAAAGACGACTTTTCATAGATAATCTATTCGAGCTGATCATTAACCCACACTCCTCCACCTCCACTCTCCCACAACCATCAAAGATTGATCTTTCTGATTACCGTTCACGCTTATAGAAGCACCAAAGAACACCCAATTCGTGTCAGAAATTTTGTCTAGCGATGGATATAATGTTTAGTGATGAATTTGGAGGAATCTCGGTGTGGAATAAACCCACAAAAAACTTTCTAATTTCTATGTGCATTCCTTAAAGAAACGCACTGCCATCTTGAAAACCGGCCTGCTAGAGAACAGATACTTAAATGACTGCGATTCATGCGGTTTTTGGCACTCTATGTAACGTTCAATCGTCGTGAAGAGCTGATCTGGGATAGCGATTATTGTTTTTTCGTGGAAAAGTACTATGAAGCTCTGTTCCTCAGCAGTCGAATGGTGGATGCCAAGTTCTTTGCAATTGCGAAGCGGTTAGATATGGATTACTCTCTTATATGCACCGCGAAATGTCATTATCGCCTAGATTAACGGTCTTCTTTGAAACTGAGATCTCCACAATGAAATTTGGCAGATGCGAACATTTACAACTTCCTTTCACAACATGTCGCATAAGTTTCTAAAAGCAACCTTTACTTCCTCTCTAATTTTTGGAACTCATACCAAACACAATATCTTACATGCATTTTATCGAGCAGCCCTCTTATATCGCACGAGAGATACGCTAAACAATGACGCATTTTACCGGGTTGCCTTGACCTAAGAATTACAATTTCCTGCAGGTAATAAAATACGATACAAGTTTCCCGCGAGCGGTTTATTATATTGCAGAAGCATTTCTATCGTAACTCGATTTCTTTTGTTTTCAAGGCACTCCCTGGAATCATCTGGGTTTGGGGTATTTCATGGCGACTTTCTCGATTGGAAAGTAACAAAACAATAAGAGGAAGTTAATCCCTCTTCAGGATGAGAAATAGTTAAGCAAGATCAAACCATGCTGGTGGCAACTTCTTATGGGGTTATTGAATAATTGAAAAACTGTAATCACTTTCTTAACGTATTTATCGATTTTTTGAAGTTCTTTATCTAAGTTGACGAGATTCTATTAAATAAACACTCAAACAATGATATAATTCAATGACATGAATTCTTGCGACCGTTGTGGCAACGCAACTATTAACTATTTTGCATATAAATTTGCCGATTTCGATAAGATAAAGTGTTTGCTTATTTAATTTTCTAAAAATCAATTCTGAGTTAAACTAACTAAATAAAAAGAAACGTGAACTTTGCAACAAGTCATACAAATTCCTTTCAATTGAAATGCGTATTACATATAAAACATTTTTAGTATAATTAAATCTTCATTCCATACCAAAAGAAAAAAATTGTAGTTTATTAAAACTATTAAAAAAGTTTTTTACATAATATGCACTTTATGTACTGCTGTTGAAATATTTAATGAATAGTTTTTATGAGTAAAATGCATGCATTTTTAACAAAATTCCATCAAATCTCATTTAATACGTTATGCATTTTATTTTTATTTTTTATTAATTTTTTTTTTTTTTGTTACGTTTTGCTCTTAATTTACAATAATATTTGAATTAACAATTAGGAGAAAAAAAAGCAAAAGGGTCAAATTAGAATAAAGGTGTAAATATTTTATAGAATTATGTAAAATTTAAAAAAAAATATGGACGTGTGTATGTATCGTTATTCGTATTTTTACGCAATAAACATATTATCAGAAACATAAGAGTGGCACCAAACAAAACTAGTAATCGCTAAGCAGGATAAAAACTTACGATAAATAATAGTCGCAGAAGCTTTTACATACATATTCGGTTCGGAATGCATTTCATTAAATTGCAAGTTGAAGTAAGCAAATAGGATTTTTATGTGCAAAGCCGTGCTAATGTTCGTTTCATTGGCATTTAGCTAATAGATACCGCAATGGCCATCCGTTTTGATAGATTTTTAATAAGTAGTTGCGTTAAATATGGACACAATATAAACGTATCTAATATTGTTATACTCTATTACATATTTTCAAAAATAAAGTAGAGGAAGTTTTTTTATACAAATTTTACGCAATGACTTCAAAATTGTTGCCCTCAAAGTGCGCTTTAAATAATTTTGAAAAAAATCTACTTCTATCTGCAGTGTTTTTTTATCTCTGTAGGGAAAGTTTATTAAACGGTGACCCACTTTTCTCAATTTTCCCTTCAGCTGTGCGCACATTTCGACAGTGTCCTTGTCAAAATACAAGTTATTTCAACCATAAGGTTGATATTAGATTTGACAAGTGTTTGCAGCACATACACATATAGATGGGAGAAAGTATAATGGGCGTGAATAAGGGCAATTAAATTGGAGTGGATCTATTTCCTCATCGGTGTTTAAATTACGGTCATAAACTTTTCTCTAAAAAAAAAAAAACATAAAATTCTTCTTATCAGTTCCATCCACCAGTTAGGTTCGAAAGCCAACATTATCAATAAATGCATTCGCCTTTTCCAAAATTTCAAATTTGGAAAGCTTCTTACTCAGAGCTTCAACTTGGGTTTATTTTTATTAATCAAATCTCAAAGTGCTGCAGTTGTGAAATCATTTATAAGGGAAGCCAAGTAAGTTGGGGAATAAATGGTGCCACGATCAAAAACCTGTAAGATTGATGATTGGAAGAATGTTATACGGCCCGATGAATCGTCAATCGCATTATTTTCTACCGCGACCTACGAGACGGATTTATGTGTTCTAAAATGCCTATGATTCGGACAATTACGCATGGCGGAGGTGCCGTTATGATTAGGGCGCCTATATTGTGGTATTCAGTAGGTGCTCTTGTTCACATCACTGAACAAGACATTATTGCGACATTAGCATATATTTTGGTACAAGAGTTGAACGACATTCCTTTCAAAACTATTCAGACATTCTACGAATTTTGCAAAGACATTTGCAGTTCTCGCACACCAAATCGATGTCGGGCCACACCTGCAAGAATATCTGCGCTTAACGGGGTTTTCACTCATTACTCATAAATTGCAATAGACACACGCTTCAAATTTCTAAGCACATCACACAAAACTGGTGAAAACCATCCGCAACACCCGCTTAACATTATAAAATAGTAAAGTTTATGTTTTCACGTTCTTCTTTTTTCAATCTTTGGTGGGTAGTGGGTACAATAGATTTCGCAAAGCCAAATATAATTTCCTTTCATACTATTATTCTACTTGGTTTTATAATTATTAGTGGTATGTCACATTGTTGCTTACACGTTTGTTAAACGATAATCGATTAGGGGATGAGTGACACGCGAATCTCTAGTGGTTACAATTAAGTGCTTTTTCTAATAATCACGTTGACAGACACCTCTAGACTTTGATTCAATGAAAAATTCATACTCGTGACAGAAGATTTCGCCTTGTCCGTCCAAATGTGACTGTGTCGTCCATTGTAATCGAATAATTTGATATTAACTTAAACACTTTTTTTTTTTTTGACTAAAAGTAGAAACCGTGGCATTGCTGGGCAATTAGAAGTGTGCGCTATGTTGAAAGACTAGTAGAAATAAGGCGAAAACTTTAAGCGGCTCGCACCTTCGTATATACTAAAAAAAAAAAAAAAGAAAAAAAATCGATTGAAGGAAAACGAGATAAGACACCGGTAGAATGCATAGACACGATAACCTCTAGCAATCTACTTTGCCGCTGCTACGCTGAAAGTTGGTCTGCCTGGATAGAAGTGCCCTAACTCAGAAATACTCATTAGTACTTACGGTGCTACTGACGATTCTATTACAAAATATAATAATGTAAACGTGACAGTATGTATAGGAAAAGACACAATTATTGATTTTCATTTTGGTCTGTGGGTGCGTGCTTATCACCTGTAACTTTTAAACTATTCCAGTCGATTGAGATTCGATGCGTATAGAGATCCGACTCGCCCAAGTTTGTAATGGTAAATGAATTTAACGTTTTGGCTTGGAAAATTAATTTTTATTAATTAATTTTGCTATGGGCTAAGGTTTTTCCTCAATAATAGACGAGAATTAAAATTTTCTTCTTCATCTGAGAATTATTTGATAGAAGTACTGTCTCCTGCACTTCCAGAAGTAATGTTATGAAATTCTTCTCTTGATACGGTTCGTATCACTCACTAGATCGTGGATTTTCCTTATTACTTGCAATCAATTTCCTTGAGAGTAGGATTATTTACAATTTATTTCATCCATATTCTCCACATCTCGACTCAAATTTTCCTTTTCGACTGACTAATTCCGTTCAAATACTCTGCTTATTATTCTGTAAGTTATCATAATTGATGTGTTTTCCCCAAATCCTTTTCGTCGGCCGGCAGCCGCATGACGCGCCACGAATTTGCATTTGGTTTTTTCTTCTCTCGGGCAATCAATTAGTTGGATTGAAAATAGATTAAGGATTTCCGTAACAGATCACTACCGAAATTTTAATTCATTTTTCTACTTTAAATCTTGACATTGTTTGAAAGAAGTGGAAAAGACAAGAGATTATGGAGAGAATAATAACTATTCGCATGGAAATAATGATATGAATGTTCCCCTATTTGACACAGATACACATGTACAAAATTTTGCTTCGAGTTCTTTTGTTGAAAGGACTGAAATACTTTGTTCAGAGAATCCCTATAGAAAATTACGCATGCAATTTGATAAGTTCGGCGATAGTTTTTCTTGTCATCTTTTGTCGTGAAAAAACAGTAAAGTGAAAAAAAAAAAAAAACAATATATATATAAAAATAAATAAGTATATAGCTTTGAATTAAATGAAATAAATGCTCAATCAAAGAGCACTACATGTATTCATATTACGAATAGGAAAATCAATGCAACTTTATTGCATGATACATGACAGATGGCGAGTTACAATAACTGAAACGTGCAGACATGCTCTTATTATATTTTGGGGCCACTCAAATGCATATCTATACGATATACTTAATTGTGTATGTGTCTAAGTATTAAATAACCGCTTTTTTCGCTTTCTTTTTTTTTTTTGTTTTCGTAACTATGATGTATGCATACATTAAAACACAAAAAAAGGGAGGAATTTTTTACAATTCAATATTTAAATAGCTATCGACTAAAAAAAAAAAAAAAAAAAAAAGAGAAAAACGTTAAAAATATTATTTGATTACAGCTTGTGATTTTTTTACAGTTGCTATTGTTGTTGTTGTTGTTGTTGCTGTTGGCATTGATGTTATTACTTTTGCTAGTGCAATACAAATGCACATTACACCAGCTCACACATCTATCCATATATACATTGACACGCACATGTACACACGCATACATACATACATACAAATGAACACACGCACAGGCTTACATTGAAATAAGTGGAATGTTAAATTATACGTGTTTTTTACCTTGGTTTTTAGACTTTTTTTTTTTTTATTATTTCTGCACAGAATGCTAAAACGGATCTTAATAGTAATGCAAAAAAAAAAAAAATTATAAAAAAAAAAAAAAACGGAAGGGAAAGGAAAAACAGCTATTTAAGTGTAAGCGTAAAAACAAACAGAGAACAAAATGAAACGAGAGGAAACAAACATATACAAAGGTATGTGCATATGCAAAATGAAAAAATGTTGTGTATTGAAAATGCTAGAATTTCCGTTCGGAGCGTTTAAAAATGCATATATAAAAGTGCCTATATGCATATTGCGGATATAAACAAATGTACCAATGCAAGTCAGCCTTTAAGGTCCACTTCTCTATATATGTATATATTTATATATATATATATATATATATAAATGTATAATATAAAAAATAAATAATATATATATATATATATATACATATATAAATGTGTATATATATATATATTTGTATATATATATATATATGTATGTATTATATATATAAATGTGCATATATTTATATATATACGTATACATGTATGTATATATGTATACATGTATGTGTATATATATGTATATATTTATTATTAGTATTTCTCCTAATTAGCTTTTTTCATTTTGGCTTTTCAATGCGGAATAAAATATATTTTTACAATAAATCTCTTATTTCTATCGGTTTAAGAAAGACAAAAGAACAAGGCAAAAGAGAAGGGGATACATATAAAGAGCAAAACAAAGGAAGGAATAAAGAAAAGTGGATATGAGAGCTTTAGAAAGATATTCATCACTAACGTACAAAATGCACTTAAATTTAGTTTTAGTTTTGTAGGTCCTACGCAGTGAGATACGCGTAAATGCCATAAAAGTGACTAAGTTGACTTAAGATTAGTGACATGGTTAAGAGCGAGACTAATTGCTTTTACAGCGAATAATCCTATCATTCCATTAAAGCAAACAAGTAGTAGCGAAACCACGCAAAAAAAGTTCTCCCAATATAGCAGAGATTGCGTGTGATTGTATCTCTTCTCGTAATGTGTCACATTGTGCCGTCTTTTTGAAATCAATTTTTCCAATCTATGCGAGAAAAAAACAGCAAGAAAAGCATTTCAGTGGTCGCCATTGTTTTGTTATGTTAATTGGCAAAGAAAGCACGTGTAGCCATGAGACCAATGGCATGACCTGTACGAAAAGTATTCGCAACACTATATATATTCAAATAAATTGCAGACTTTTTTTAAAGTGACTACTATTTCTTTCACAATCATATGGTTGGCTTATGTTATAGTCGTTTATATATATGGAAAAATCAGGGACAAATTGTTGCCACGGTTACAATTCTAGCAAACTCCGCAACATAAAATAGGTATTACATGACGTTGCTTTTTCATCCCTTTTCTCTTTGGATGGCACAATGTGTCTTTCTATAGTGTGTTTAAAATTGCCGACCGCTTTGAGTGAGAGGAGGTGGCTTTGCACATCAATGAAGATTGAATTGGTTTCATTTTTTTGTTCTTGCATCCATCATTCCGAAATACATATCAGGGGCTGCTCTTAAAATGTACAATATAGAATTTCGATTCAATTTTGCTTGATTCCTTTATCTGTCCGTCTGCATGTCTGCTATTGACACATTCACACGACCGCAACTATTATGATAGAAATTTGAATTTTTGTTTATATATATATATTCAAATTTGATGATCACAAATTATGAATAAAGTTCGAAAAGTATTGATTGTACTCATATAACGAAATCCAACTACTTTGACTTGCAATCAATATTTACGAATACCGTTCAAAATCGCAATAAAGAAATGGGCTGCTTAATAGTTGAAAAAAGCATGCTTGCAACGAGTGAAAAAAATTTAATATATATTCTCTAAGCGATATTGATAATCTAAAATTTAACCGTTTGAGTACCAAGGAGCGCGATCGCGCTGTTCAGATTTCATGTCGAGAACACTCAGACAGTTTTGAAAAAAAAAAAACTGTCGAAGAATTCCAAGCAGCGTGATCGCGCTGTTCAAATTTCATGTCGAGAAAACTCAGACAGTTTTGAAAAAAAAAAAACTGTCGAAGAATCCCAAGCAGCGCGATCGCGCTGTTCAGATTTCATGTCAAAACTGTCTCGGTTTTCTCGACATAAAACCCAGACAAACGGTTAATACAAACACTCTTTGTGGGCGTTTTAAAGGGATCAGGGTATTAAGGTTGCGATAGACCAATTGATGAACCCCACAACATTGTAATTTTTATCTGTTAACTTGAGGTGGTTCGGCCTACTGCCAATACAACATTTTCAATTCTCACTACCGTTGTTATCTTCATCCGACCAATTATCTTTCAATTAAGTCAAACTGTTGACGAGATTTTGATTACTTATAAATGTATAAAATATCTAGATTCCATGCAACAGTGACCGATGAAAGTATATGTACATTTGAAGTGTTACAAATATATATAGCAAGACAATCAAATGGTAACTTTATCTGTCTCGGATAAAGCCTCGATATCCAATACAACATGCAACACAAATTTATGTAACTTATCCCATTTCCTTTATTTTCTTCTCATTCCTTGTTAGATAATCAGGTTTATATCGATATTGATTATAAGTGATTTGTTAGTTTTTTTTTTTTTTTTTTTTTTTTTTTTTTCTCTCTACACGATCTCCGTTTCTTTTTCTTTTCCTTTAGAAAAATGTATCCGTGAAATTTATAATTAAAATATGTGTGTAATATGTGTACGGTGACTTTTCTAATATTTACAATTTCATAAGTCTTGAGCAAACAGCAAAGTGAAGGAGAGAGACAGACAAACGGAAACGTCTAAATTAGTTAAGACACCTATGTTAACTAATGATGCGCAGTATTTAAGTCTTTTAGGATTTTTGAGAGGCATTTAATGGATATTCTGAAGGGAATAATAAATTAAATGAAGCGTCGTTAGTTGTGCTGCATCCCATCAACATTTGTAATTACACATATCCCTGTACAACTAGCGTATCCAGTGTCTGTAGTGGTGTGGTATATAAAAATGTAATTATTTTGTAATCAAATGAAAATGCACATAAATATCGGTGCAAAAATAAAGTTTATATATATATTATAGTATATGTATTAAAAAAAAAAAAAAAAAAAAATATATATATATATATATATATATATATATATACGGAGATGAAAGCTTGAAACGGTAACTGTTCTTTCCATTATTATTATTGTATTACTCAGATGCAAGTAAGAGTATCACTATATACGAGTAAATGAATTATGTATGTGTGAATACATGCTGGTCTACTGTATATATAGTAAAGAAAGAAAGAGAGAGAGATAGAGAGTGAGAGAGAGTGAGAGAGAGAGACAGATTGAGTGTGGGTGAGTGGAAAAGAGAGAAAGAGAGAGAAAGAGAGAGAGAGAGAGAGAGCATATTAATAAAAATAAATAAAATAAAAATAACAAAAAAAAAACTATGAAAAACAATAACATAAAATGTATGCACAATACAGTGTTATACAGAGTACGCATACACATCCACCATACACCACAAATACAGATCGACCATTGACATTAAATTGCCATTTAAACATTCCATATAAGTAACAAAAAAAAAAAAAAAATTCTATTTGTTGTTATATTATGTAACATTTAACAAAAACAAAATCGTTTCTTGAATTCTATGCATGTCCAGAAATATACACGTGTGTGTTTTAAATGAAGAGAATTGTGTGAGAGTTGTGATATATATATATATACTTATATATGGATAAATTTTTTTTTACTTACCTTTTTTTGTTGCATATACAATTGTGCTACAGCGGCTGTAGTTGCGGCTGACGATGTAACATTTGTATTAGTGGCACCATTAGTGGCAACTGCAGCAGCATCAGCTTTCATTTGTGCCGTTACTGGATCAGCTTTGACTACCGCCATCGAGAGAGCATCCGTGGCAGCGCCTACTTGTGCTGTTGTCGGTGGGTAGCCAGTCGGTGCGCCCGGATATGGCGCAACGCCGGCCTGCACCATGTGCTGCAATGAAAATAGTAAAAAAAAAAAGAAAAAATTCAGAATTAAAAACATTTCCTATAGGATTCAAATATAATTTTTCCAAGCAATTTTTACAAAAGCCTTTTGGAAGTTAGAAAAACGGTTTTCTTTTCGAGTCGGCACATACGGTAATGTTGCGAATATAAGCATAAACCGATATAAGAAGAAAACAATTTGATGTTACGGATATGCTAAATATGACGATATCTACAAAATATTTCGCAGCGATTACCCTACACTCGTCATAACATTTTTTATAAATTTTCCAAATAATAGATCGTTCAAGGTTTAGGTGCCATATACATGTTCTTCGCCGCTTTACACGTACGCGAAGTGTTCACAGTATTCTTGCGGTCTTTGGGCATTCTACGAGATGTACAAATTTTACGAATAGCAAAATCTTCATTTCCGGATAACGCCATTCACGCTTCCGCTACGAAATTTGTGCGGACGATATCTACGAAGGAACCTGCAGCGAAAAGGTCTACTGAACCGGGCATTACATTGGATGCAATGTTACACATTGGTAACAGAGTATATAATGCGGCAACGTTTTTATATGATTTAATTAATCGAGAATCTCACTTGAGTAGAATTAACAAAATATTAGTATTGAAATATAGTTCTAACCCACAATATTCTCTAAAAGAAATAGGAAGGTTATTTTCTGCTTTGGATGAATCTTACACCTACCATCTTTGCCTTGAAAGAATAAAAAAAAAAAAAAGAAAAAAGTGTGATTTCAATACTCTATGACATTAGGCGGAGTTGTTCAGAAACAACCGGGCACTATAAGATGGTCTGAAGTGTGTCAACGAACAAAAAACCTAAAAAAGCTTATGTTGCAGAGTACACGTGTCCTCTAAGGGATTTGGCCTACTCTTAATGTCAACCTGCGTACAACAAATTTTAATGTTTTCGATAAATTTGAACGCAATGTTTTCATTTTTCGAGCGAGAGAATGCTTATCACATATATTCCACAGATAAGCATATGGACAGATGGACGGACGGTTAAGATAGTTTTCGAATTTGGTACGGTCTAAGGATATATACATCTTATTGTGGTTCTGAAACTTGGTTCTCAGTTTTGACAAACTGAATGTACGGCCATCGTTAGGTGAGATGTACAAAAATGTATAATTCTCAGTTAAGGGAATCTATGTATATGTATATAATGAAAATTTTTTTTAAATTTAATTGTTTATTTACTTTATATATATTTGCTTATTTTTAATAAGAACACATCTTACCGAACCTCGTTATTAATAATTTGATTGCCATGTGTGGCATGTTGTCTCGCGTTATGGAAAGTATTTATATTTTGCCCTCCATTTGTTAAAGTCGTCGGCTAAGCAAAAGCTTTTTGCCTTCCTTGCGTCTGCCTACACTTCCGTATCATGTTAGAACGGAAACATTGTGAGGTATGTACAACGAAACCGTTCAAATAAAAAAAGAGAAGAAAAAATTCAACGGTTTAAATAAAAAAAGAGAAGGCAAAATTCAACTATCCCTTTCTTTTAGATAATTGTAAACTATCGCAAAATAGCGCTTGCGCACGTGAAGTCTGCGTAGACGATAGAAATATGGAAATAATTTTAAGGCATTGCTGATCTTTGCTCTCTGTTCACGTGTCAAACGATTGACTTTAATAGATTCTAACAGTGAGAGATGTGAAAGGGCGTGAAAATAAATTTCAACTACCAACTGCTTTAACAGAGCACTGTAAACACCCCAAACAAATCTCTGTTAACTAGTTTTCATTAAGATATGGTGGAATTTGAGAGTCCACTCCGTCCAAGTTAGGAAATGTAAAATATTTGTGTGGACACCTAATGAAACTACATGAAAATACCTTTCAAGATGCTAAAGAACTTCTAATTCTGTTTTCCGGAACTATTTTCAACAATTTTTTTAACATTTTGTATATTAGCAAGGACCGGCTACGAAGAAATGGCCAAATTTTTAAGACTCAAGTGCGGGCAAATTTACAAATGCCGCTCATATTCACATGTATCACGTAATCGCATCTACATGGAACTTTCTTCCAAATCAATTAACGTAATTCAAAACTTTTTTACCAGAACTATTCTAATTTGGACGGAGTAGACCTCGAAATTTAATCACATCTTAATCTCAACTATTTAACAGATAGATGTTAACTTTGAATTCATCAACGTATCCTTGAGAAATTAATACAAATGTTAGCATATAAAATATGAAAAGAAATTAACACGAATGTAATGAAAACTAATGAAAACGCTCCCCCACCTATTAAGTAGTCTAGCAATTATCGCATATTTCGTATTTTCTTGCTATTTCTCTTGCTAGTTTTATTCACAGCCATCTTGGTTTACATTGGCACAAACGCCTTTACACAGTTATCTCTATTGTTAATACTCGTAAATCTCTTGCAACTAAGTACCGCTCTGGCGGAGCTCAATTAAAAAAAACGAAAAAAAAAAAGGAAAAATTATAGTATGATTGTTAAAAGTACACTCTATACTTAAATACTCGATCAATCTTATCGGGATGATTTACTATTTCACATATAATGTAACGCAATAGAATAAACGATTCATTCTATTTTAGTATTAAAAAGACAGCATTATTTTCCTTCCTGTTATTATTACAAAAAGTAGAGAAGGTATCTTTTATAAGAGCTTGCGCTTCATATTCCATTAATTCCAGCATCTCTTTTCATATTCTCGAATCGAGAATAACGAAAGTTAGATAATTGTTACATATCTTAATTTTTAGTCATAATCAAAAAGTGGTACAGTCATCGTTAGTTTTCGAGCTGAATTTCATGTACTCTTAAATTAAACCCGTTTATACGCTTTACATGTTCGTAATTCAGCATAAAAACAAAACAATTCTTGCGATAATGATGAGATGATGAAGAGAAGAAGAAATTAATTTTCAACAATGTTCACTTAAAGGGAAAAAAATTGTTCACTTGCTTGCCTTTCATTTAAATGACAGTATAAACAGAAGAGTAATTGTTAGCTTGGAAGCAAAGTTTTTTACGTTGCTTCGTTGTTGCTGGTATCATAATTTTTCGTAACATTAATTCACCGACGTTGACAACAACAACGACGATGATGACGACGACGACGACGACGACAACAACAACAGCGACGACAAATTAGAAGATAAGAAGACTAGTGTTTCGCCGTAATCGTAATTACGAAGATGATGATAATGATGATAATGATGAGACGTTGATTTGCAAAATATAGAGAAAAGCAGGGAAGTTTATTATTTCGTTGAAGACAGAAAAGGAAGCCTTTAAGCGTTAAATAATCTTAATGCTTAGACTGATTCTTCTTCTAATTTCGTTTATTCTAATTTTTTTTTGCTTTTTTTTTGTTTAAACAAAACAAACAAATTAAAGAGAAAGCCTCAGCAAGGAATCATAAGGGAGTTTACGGCATGGATAATAAATTGACGAATTTATTGCTATTATTAAAGACATAAACATACGTTTATATAACGGTGTTTTCTTTTATTTATAGCGATTAAAAAAGTTGTATGAATTTTGTGAAAGAAACCTTAATAAAAAGCCGCCAGGGAAAGCATGCATACTCCGACCTAAGGTCAGTAGTTACGACATTTAGTTGCGGTATGAAAGTGGGGACTCATTTACTGGACATCCATCAAACGTCTTGTCCTATACACTGATATGTCGTTTATATCGCAAATCATAATTTTATATGGTTTTCATTTTATACGAGTGGAACCCATTTGATAAGCCCGCCCGCCCTTCTTCTTCATACTTGTTCACATTTGTAGTCAAATTTGATGTGGAGATGGGCGTAAATAAATTTAAATGTTAATAGACCATCCATCTCAGTTTATTGGGCATATTCTTTAAAGGATCTGGAATAAGAAAATGTTGAATGTCACTCGCAAAACGATAATCATATTTTACCGACATTATCTAGTAGAGACACGTACACAGTTTACCGTAAAGCTTTTCATAATAACAATAAACGAGTATATTTTTGGAATATCTCGTTGACGGTTATGGAAAACACAGCATTGGTGTTATGGTCGTCGAATTATATGTATTAAGGGATATAAGAGGAAAATTTTCATATGAGCAACTGATGGACTGAAGGAACCTAAAGTAAACAATGTTAATTAAACGATATGCCAATGCAACACGAATCTCTTCGTTTACAGGCTGAAGAAAATTTGTATCCGTTTGATTTCACTTTCTCACAGTTTGCTTAATTTTTATTATACTTTGAAGAAGGTTAACTTCGAAAACGATCAGTCGCTTACATCATAAATAAGGAGAGAACAAAAACGAAAAACACACAAAAACCGCAAAAACACTAAGAAGAACAGAGAATAATTTTCAACAAAATATTATATTTGTACCTTACAAGGTGTGTTAAGTTTGTGCAAACATATGTAACTTAACTTAAGTTAGACCCACCTTTCTTTGTACTGATCGATTTAGAAATATTTGCGGAATCGAACTAAGCTTGTCCGGCCGCCTGTCGATCTTATGAGTGTCCATGTGCTGTTGCGTTCAATCTACAGATCAGAATTTTTCAAATATTTACATGCCGATGTGCTTTAGCCCAAGGACGAACTCTGTTGTAAATGATTCCGTTCGCATCTTTTTTTCGACCACTCCCCACTTTGATATATCGTCGATATGAGAAAAATTGCAATTTTCAAAAATCGCTGAGCAACAGTACTTCAATATTCTGAATTCTGGTAAAAAATTTGGATTGAATGACGCAATTTGCTGAGGCCCCTCCCATATAACCGAATGTTTATTTGGTGAACTTTTTATTTGACGGACTGTCTGTTATTTGGATAGCATCGCATATAAGGATTCTCAGCAAATGTAAGCCCTTATGTGCCAAAAAGGACGTAATTACTAATGTTTTATGATGAATATGAAAAGTTTTCCAATTCGGTTTATTTTATATCAGTTAACTCAATTTTTATAATTTAAAAAAATAAAAAAATTTTTCATAAACAATAACTTTATGAGTAGTTTCATTACCTGGGCTTGTAATCTGTGGATTTTTTATGTCGTATAATTTTTGTTTGGTTTTGTTTTGATAAAAATCCTTTTGTTTATGTGCACAAGAATCCCATGGTACTCTACTCTACTCTACTCTACTGTAAACAATGTATTCTTTCAAAATTATGGGTAGATTTTTCATTTATCGATCTGGCTGTTACCGCACGTGTACGGTTATTATGAGCTGAAGACTATAAACAAGGGATTTTCGTAAAAAAAAATTGTTTTTTTTTTTTTTTGATTTTATATACAATTGCACCCAAAAGTCCACAGATAACGGAACATAGTAAACATGTGTTAACACATTTTATGAAAATGGTTCATGGTTGAAGCTTAAAATTGTATATTATTTGGTCCAAAATGAAAGGCAAAATTTATTTAACAATTCATTTAATGTAAACATTATCGCATTGTTGTAATTGAACAGAAAGAAAAGATAATCGTCTTAAACTATCTATCGTCTATCATTTACTTCAGATATAGTGTAAGTATGGGATTTTTATTGGGCCAATGTCGTAAAAGTTGTTTGCTGTCTTGCATGACTAGTCGATAAAAATTATCCAGGAAGATGAACGTTGTCTATCAAAAAGTAGGCGTAACGCATCCAAACAATCAGGATTGGGGACAGGTTTTAATTCCTCTGAATCGGTTTATGTTGGTAGCCTCGGCATAAGGCATAGGCATACATTGCATGTAAACCTACACGCTTTAATTAATTAACACGTTGACTGCCACGCAATTTTCCAAAAAAATCTCCGTCAGGGTACGCGCACTGCTATCCTACATTGCACCGCAATGCCGTAACGTAAAGATATTTAATTTATTGTAGTAAAAGATTATTACGTTTATCGAAAGAAATTCCTAAGCATCACCATAGTTTATCTATTTTCGAGAAATGTAACGGAAGTAATTGCGAAAAAAATGAAAACATTTTTCAGATTGATTTGCTTAACGCGATTTGTAAAAGCGAATCTTATATCTAATAATTGGTCGAACAATTGCGTGGCAACTTTCATTTATGCCACGAAACACATTTAAATTACTGCTTAGTAACTTTCATTTTGCTGTTAATATGTCTATTGATCCCGACTATCGACTTGGAAAAATACTTTCACTTATTGAAAAATTTCAGAAAAAATATCAAGACAAGTATACGGTTGGGGATGATATTATCATTGATGAAACATTGATTTCATGGCGCCGAAAACTCACATTCAAACAACATGTACCGAATAAAGTACATAAATACGGGATCATATTATTAAAATTATCCTTAAGCGAAGGATATATGCATCCATGGTCAATGAAAATGTATTCTATTAAGTCATCTGAGAAGTTTAGAGAAACAGGATTTGCACACAATTTTCGTCTACAACTTAAAGATACACTTCCCCACAAAAGACGAACATTGTATGTTGACAATTTTTAAACAAACTATAGATTAACTCTATCGTGTAGGAACCGAAAGGCTCGTGTACTTGCAGCACTGAAGAATTACAAAAAATTCATGTCAAAAGATATTTTTTATTTTAAATTCATAGAGGGAGGGACATGATATCAAAAGAAAATAAAAATGTTATTGGTGTATTCAAATGGAGAGATTCATGAGACGTGAGAATGTTAACAAAACAAATCATTCTCCCATCATAGTACCAAATACAAGTAATATTCGTGCTACTTCTATGAAAAATTGAGACCATTAGATGGTTGTGCATACAATCAGGCAAAGCGTGGAATAGATTATTCTGATCAAATGGTTTCTTATGCCGCTATATGTAGAAAAGATCTTAATTTGTAGGAAAATCTTCGTATCCAACTTCTTTTAGGAATAACAATTGTAAACGCTTCAACCATTTCCAAGATTAGAACATAAAAAAAAAAAAAAAACATGAAATCACTAGAACAGAGTGATAATATAGGTCAACATAGTCAGCATAATAATATTGTCATCTGAAAAAATACTTTTAGGACAAAATATTGGAAGGGCTTACAAATTATGCTAATCGAATAAAAGACTTATACAGTCCGATCAAAGACAGTGTGGGTGACGTGGCTTACGTGAAGTGGGTGACGTGGTTAATTAAGTTTGTTTTATAAATTTCGAGAGCGTTTTGCGCACAATATTTATAATTTTTGACTATCATTACTCTTCAAAATACCCCCATTGGAAGGAGTCCCTTCGATACAATAACTGTACGATAACTAACTCTGCCGTCCGTTACTTTGTCCATTTTTTCCCATAAAAGATAAATTTATAATTTAATTCTTACTTTTTTAATATTTAAATAGAATATGACATTTTGTGTTTTGAAGATGTTCTTGTACGTTTTGAATATTTTTGTAGATTTGGAATTTTGAAGGCAAGCGCTTAACCCACCAAGTTTACTAAATTTGATAAAATATTATGAATAAGGAAATTTTGTGATTCGTTTGTGATGATAAAAGGCAATCGAAATTTACTTCATGGCGAAGATAAATGTTTGTTATTGCGCGTGCAGCGCCTTAAAGAATGCTATAGAAAAGTTTGCTTTTTTAAAATATGCAATTAATATTTTCCTTAGAGAAAGAAATAAATTTATATTTTTACAGTGAGGTTAAACAATGAGTTAAAGAAGTAAACACATTACCGTAGATTAGGTCTGACCATTAAATACCTTACACTACTTTGTTTGCATAACGAATTTCATAATAAAGCGTTATATAGAAAGTAGCGCTCGTCCTTGAGTCGAAACATGTAGGTTCACCTAGCTTCGTTATTGATTGAACACGAGTATACAAGGTGGACTGACGGACACACACAAACACACACACACACACACACACACACAGAGACAGAGAGAGAGAGAGAGAGAGAGAAAGAGAGACAGACAGACAGACAGACAAGCTAAGTAAAAGATGAGCCCATCTTAATCCCTTTTGGATTTTACGTACATCTGCACAAAGTTAATATACCCTGCACCCGCAAGCAATGTAGGGTATAAAAATTACGACCAGTAGATTGGACACAAGAATCCAAGAGGTACCTACGAATACACATAGAAAGACAAGCTTAGATCGTTTCCGAAAGTGATTGCGAATCGATCGGTATATTAAAAGCACTTCGGCGTATAGTACAATAGGTTGGTAGAACCTTAATATATCCGTCCACCTTACAAGTGGTGTGTGTCGAATAAAAAAAATTTTTCTTTTTTTAGGTGCAAGCTGCAACTGTAATTATAAATGGGCAAAAAATCTCAACAATAAACTTTTGCACATTTTTCATTTAAAAATGTATAATAACATCGTTGTCAGCTTTTTATATAAATCTTAATTTCGGTTAATTGGAATAAATTCATGCATTGGGCCATTGTGCAGTGTTTGAGCATGTATTGAAATTAACACGAAACACAATAATTAATATCATTCATATTCAACTAAATTGGGGTGATGAATATTGTCTGAGTTTTCCTACCGTAGCCATGTCTTGGCTATTGAAAATGGACTGAGTAAGCTAAAAAGTTTGTATGAAAATAAATTTAAAATGTTTTCCTGCAGTTCTGTTTGCATACGCAATTACTTTTGCAAGTGTCTGTTGTGAAATATGAACGTTTTCGAATTTTCATTTTTCACAGCCACCTCAGCCATTATTATTATTCATCAATTTGTATATATATATATATACATATGTATAAATGTGTATACATGTTCATTTTTTTCAATTTTTCCAGACTTTTCATTGAACTGACAAATGATGCTAGGAAGACGTTAGTTTTATATGCGATACAAAGAAAGTTTTGACAGTAAATTTAAGTTAAAAAGTTAGCATCACCACTACAGCATATGCAGCTGTGTTATTACTTCTTTTCTGACTTTGACTTTTATAAACAACAGTTAACAAGTTGTTTAAAATACGACAGTTTCGTATAACTTTTCTTTTTACGATTTTCTTCTTTTTTTTATTTCACAATTTAACGAAAATTTAGCTAAACTGAAAGCAGTTGACGATGATGAAGAAGCAAAATAGCAAGATAATGAATAAATTTATAAAATATTTTTCATCGCATTGTAACGTTAACGTTAAAATGAAAAAGAAATGAAAAGTCAAATGCGGTTTAGAACGAAATTTTTAATACCGACTTTTCTCGTTTCACTTGAGAGCGCACTTACGGATTGAAAAGTATATCATGAACGAATGGAGAATACCAACACTTTGCTTATTTGAATTGCAATTAATTGGGAGTGCAAAAGGGCTTTCAAATAAGACATGAAGCTTTTATTTGTAATTCAAAGAACACAATTTGACACTAAAGTTAAAATTTAAGATCAAAAATTTTGAAAGCATAATGGGGTGAAAGGAGGACAACTCTTGTTTTACTTCATACATACTTCGTAGATTGAAAAGAAGAAAGGTAATAACAATTGGTTTTTTTTACTAATTGTTGATGGGCCACTCGTGGCTTTTTGCAACTGAGCGCACAAGAGTCAAAAAAAAAAAAAAAATTAAAATAATATATAAGCGGATAAAGTAAACTGATGCCATTATTAATGGTGATGAAAATTTTTTTGCGTTAGACTCCCCGATGCGTATTGCCGCTTGGAAAATCCAATCTACTTCATAAGGTGCCTATAATTATCTAAGAAGCTTATCTCATTTGGAACACAAGCCATACCCCGCGTAAAGGTACAAAGACTAAAAGTCTGTTCTTTTCATGATAAGCGAGGGAATCGAATTTTTCAAACACTAACATTTGATCAGGAAAGATAGCCATGATAAATACGTTTGCTAAATGTCAAATTGTGAAATATTGGTAGTAGTCTTTTCTTACTTTTAACGATAGCTGACGTGATTGTAAGCAAACCGGGTTCATTTTTCTACCTATTAAGTGCCAATTAACTCGAAGGCCACAGGCGCCAAAAATCACTTTCTTGTCTTATTAAGGAAAAAAATGTAATGTGAAATTCCAAAAGGAATTAATGATGGACGTAAGGACGGAACACTGTATCACTTATAAGGAATAAATATCCATCATGGGACCTCCGATGCATACTTCATGACATCGTAAATGTAATGAAAATTTTAGCATGCACCCTGCCTTCGGCAGAAGTTATAAGAAAATGTAGCAGAGGATAATAAGAAAGATGATAAAGAAAAATATTGAAAACTCTTGTTCAATAGAGACAAATTGGAAAGACTTTGAAGAGTTTTTTTTTTCTTTTGAAGTGTAGCATGAGGGAAAATCTATTAACTCATAAGATATAAAATGTGTATAAAATGGCAAAGTTTATATCGATACATATATACGTGGGGAAATTCTTTATATTCTTTATTATAGTTGGGGGTTTTTTTATGTTTTTTTACTCTTCAATGGATTTTATTTACACGCTAATAAAAAAGTTTGTAACAGAAAATAAAAATAAATTTTTTCATTGCAAAAATAAATTGACAGTGTTGTTCACTTGGCTGTGAACCAAGAAATTAAAAAAAAAAAAAAAAAACAAACAAACAAATAAATAAATAAAATAAAATAGAGGCAAAGAAAAAAAGAAAAAATGGCAACATTAACAACATTATCAGTTAGTATATAAGTGGCAGAATTTTTTTATATAAATAAAACAAGAAGAACAAAACCAACACCAGAGCGAATGACTAAATAAATATTTGGTTATATAGAGAGATACAGATATGAACTGAACCCAGAGAAAGCGAATAAATTTCTAAAATACAATAATTTATTTATAAACAGCTTCATCTAAAAGCAGCAAATTTTATAAAAATTTTCTACAAATATAAACAGAAGAGAAGAAGAGAGAAAAGAAAAATAAGAAATGTCTCCTTATCATCCTGAATATGTTTCGCTTCATTCCATAAACAAACATTATTCTAATGGTAGTAGCATTGCATTTCAAAAAAAAAATTAATAGCGAAATGTTTTCCTTTGTTTTCTTTTTTTTTTAATTTTATCGCCAACGCTGACGCCACACCGCTATCATTTCTGTTGACATTGTTTCTCCTCTGCATATAAATAAAGGCAACAGCGAGAGATAGAAAAAGAAAGCCATAGAGAGATCTATAGCAGAATTAGATAATAATACATATTATGTATAGACATACATATATAAATATATATATATATATATATATATATATATATATATATATATATATATATG
>KK502442.1:405499-460657 GCA_000688735.1 Glossina austeni
CTTGTTGTTTATTAATTATCAGCCACTTAATTTTAATGAAATCCGAAGAATTTTAACATAAATCGAGAGCATTGCATAAAACAAAGGCCAGTGTTATTGTTGTTATTGTCTACAATAAAACAACAATAATAATAAGAAGGGAAAGGAAAACAAAATACACACACACAAAAAAAAAAAAAAAAAAAAAAAAAAAAAAAAAACAGTCAGTGAAAGTTTTTATACACTTCAGAACGTAAGACCGTACATTGTATACGTGTACGTGCGGTTGCGGAGTGCTGTTTTCACTGTAAGCAGAGTTAAAGTTATTCCTAAGATATTATTGCTGCTATGGGTTACACGTTATTCGTTCTTTCTATGCTCAAGCAAGTATTCATTTTCATTTTTCCTCTTGTCTTATTTTTAGGAAAGATTGAACTTTTCAAAAAGATTTGGGGAAACGTTCATGTTGACCAACTTTAAATAACGACAAGAGGATTTTTTTTATTATTAATTTATAAAATCAACAACAAGATTTTATATAAAAGAAAAAGTAACAAAAAACGAAATTACTTTTAAAGTAACTTTACTTTCTTCCTCTCCCCTTTATTCGTGCTATCGTTCACGTTCTTTCACCCTTTCCTAAAAATGTTTGCTCTTAAAGGTTGACAGGCGTGTAAGTACAAGTGCCTGTAAATACAAGCAAAATATATAAGCAACCCGTACGGTATTAAGGAATAGCTTTGACCTCAATTCTCGAAATTTTTATATCCACCATCGAAGAAGACGATTGTGACGTATATTAAATTTGCTCTTCGGTTTGAAAAACCAACGAATAACAGTCAGTCAGTGTATCTGTAAGGTACATATTTATGTTTTTAAGCAATGGTGTTAGCTCAGCTCATTTTCCGTCTGTCGGTGTGCGTGTCTATCTGTCATCTACTGTCTTAAATTAATTAAATACAAAATTGGAATTTGTGTGAAAGTGAAAATTAGTTCGATGCATCCACGACTTCGTCGTTCGCAATAGATGGTAAATTTTAATAACTCATTTATTGTAGAGTCCACTATACTCTACTCTTGCAAAAAACAAAGAAAAAAATTTGAGCACAAGAGCCTAACTCATCAATCCACAAGCACAAGCCTGACGGACAAAATATTTTAATTTATGTCCCGCATGAAATGTACAACTATAGCCATGCGAAAGATTGATGTGATAATAAAAAACCGCCGATCGACAAATACCGCCACATGGTTACTAGGTAACTAACAATTACTGGGCACTGGTATGGATGGGTTGGTGAGTGTCAAAGATTCGTTTCGAGGCGGCCATAAGTCTTTTGCTTCTTTTTGATTTTCTTTACGTTTACTTCTATTCAGGGGAAATAAATGAAATTAAAAAGTTTGCTCGGGCAATAATGTGTTTACTTTATCTTACAAACAATATTCGAATATATACATACCGTCAAAGGTGTAGCATCAGAAAGAAAGAATACAACAACTCGTCATTCAGAGACGTCGTACTCGAATAGCTTTATACTTCAGTAAAGCAATCTAAAAAGCACGTTGTCGTAAATTCTCTAAGAAAACTTATCTGTGACTCTAATGGTTTCCTCATTTGATGGAAAGTCTTTGGCACGTAGACATTTTTCGCAATACGTTAAACTCAAAGGAGGCCACGCCACATCTGGGAAATATAATGGATTTTTCTTAAAAACGAAACTCCTCCCTTAATTTGTTCGTCCATTCGTTCATTCGGCCATTACATAATCAATCAAAATAAAAAAAAAAAAATTCTTTGCTTGTCAACTGTCTTTGACATTTTTAAATATTTTCTTTGCATTAAAACCTAGCTTGGGCCTAGGGCTTGGTTCATTCTATAGGTTACAGGTCGTAGTTATAAGTTCAAGCATCATTCACAATGAAAGATTGACGCATAGATCAACCATGAAAACACTTAAGTTATGACTTATTCGCTTACTCTTATCTCATTCGGAAATGAAGATTCGCAGTAATAATCGAAATTAAATGCTTACAGTTACAGATGGAACAATTAGACGATCTTCCAACTGCAAATCATGATGAAAATCATTGAAATCTTAAGTTTATGCAACTCTTGGACAACTTCAGTGTGAATTTCATTAATGCCTGTACAAGAACATTTCACTTCAGCGATCGGTACCTAAGTAAAGGCAAATCAAAAACCTTTTCAATCTCTTTCTGCCCAATTAACGATAAGAATGTCTGAACAATGAAATATTTTCAAATTTTTTGTTTTATTTAAGACTCATATCTCGCTTTGAAAATGTCAAATGTAGCTAAACTAATGGAAGGAATAACTTACCGCTAGATAGCAGTTTAGTTAAAGCAATTTTGAAAGCAAACAGTGAACTATAATGAATTTACTTTGACGAATCATCCTTGATATGGATTTCGGGCTCTTGTAAATAGAATAACGAAATAAATATTGCTTTGTTCTGCTTGGATGGACGTAAAAGAAAAAAAAAAAAAAACAAATTTAGTGAATATTATTTAAGTAAATGTTTATTTGCGTTTGAAAATGCTAAGCAGATGTCATGTGCTATGCTTTAAGCACTTAAGCATTAAATGTCTCTGAGCGGAAAATTATTTTGTATTATTTCTTAAATATTTTGTGTATTATTTCGTTATTTCGTTAGTTAAGTGTGTTGTCGGTTGGGGACAAACAAGACAAAATGGTTGTGTGCGAAGAGAAATGTGTTCAACTAAATTATGTTGTTAATTAAGCATATTGCATAAATGAAAGCTTAAAAGAGCAGAACTATATTTTGAAAAATGTTACAAGCATTGGGATAAGTAATGAAAATGTTCTTCAGATTTGTTCTTTCACTTTTAACAAACAATTTTGTTAAAATACTTTTAAAAGTTTTGTGAAACAAAATTTTGTTTTGCAAAATATTTTTGTTTTTTGTTTTATTGTTATCTATTTATTTATTTATTTTCATTTACAACAATTAGTAGAATGTTTTACAACATTTTTATGTATATTACGATTACGAGGAATATATTCTAAGAAAAAAATGAACAAAGATGATCTTAAAAGTTAGGAATATTGCAGCGAGAACTCAAAGAGCAGCTTGGATGCTTGTCCTATTCCATTTTATGGATTTTGATGTGATAATGCAATCAATCAATATGATAAGTATTTCGAAATTCGGTTCAAAACGGATACGAATTTCACTTTTGTCTATATTTTTAATTGAATTTTCTCTAAATATTTATGCAAATATTTTTGCCAATTAATTTTCATAATTAATTTTAATTATTTTGGATGAATTTCAACAATTTGAACAATCACTAATCATAAATTTCTCGTTACATATTTTCGCTTCTTTTTCAGAGTGCAGTGCCGCTATAGTTATCGAAAGAAATGAATTGTTTTTGTTATATTTCGACGAAGGTCGAAAATGTGTTCATTTTATTGTTCGTCACACTTGCAGAGGTCAGCATCAGAAAACCGCACATGTGTATATATATATGTATACATATACTATATAAATATACATTTTAAATTAGTAGTTGTAAGTGAATTTAGGCATATTGCGATGTGACTGAAGTCTTCCCTTTCATCCGCATAACTTACTTTTCTAGTTTGGTTTGCAATATGAGACAAAGCGCGCCTTCATGATGTCCCAAAAGAGCTCACGCTAAGCAACTAGACGCATGTCTTTTTTTACACGATCTTTCTTTTACCCGATTTTGAAATAATACGGTTCACCAATAGGAACACCCACACACACACTGTTTTACACGAATCCGAAAAAAAAAACAAATTCTTTTTTTTAAATTCTAATTGTGACAGTGTCTTACAGAAACTTATGTACACTGGGTGAACATTGGATGAATTGGGTGAACGGAAGTCGGTCGCTTTATGCTCAATTGCTATAATAACAAACTTTGTAACAACAGAAAAACCAACCGACGCCGTTAATTACGATTGAAATGCTTCCTCTTAGTCGAAACCGACAATTATGCTAGACATCGATTGATGATAGCATTTTTCGTCCAGTCCGTAATGAACAAGAGCGCTTGCTACCATGTTGCGAAATTCATTTTTATTCTCAAGTGCAATTTCAATTTTAATATTTTGTACTCAAAGACTAAATTTTCACTTTACACCAATTTTAACGTCTTTTGTTTGTGAGTTTTTGTTTTATAATTTTTTAATATCGGTGCTTTATTTATTACTTTTTTTGCACGATGTTTTGGCCAAGTATTTACAGTTTTTTCATTTTACACGATTTTCTAAAGTTGTGAAACATATCTTCGAATTTATTGTATGTTGCATGTATTTTTTACACAATCTTTTTGCACGGAATATATAAACCGCGTAAAAAAAAATAATAAAGCCACCTTGGGCAAAAGCTTAATGATTTGTGTCTTTCAAAAAGCTACTCATTGAAAATTGAACTCAAACAAGACGAATATTGAAAAAAAACAGGGCATAGGTCAATTTTAGAGGATATATATTAGATTCACCAAATCTTTGTACAGTATACAAATTTTTTTTTTTTTTTTACATTCTTGTCCGCCTCCCTGTCTGTTGATACTACAACTATAATTTCGGATGCTTGCTTCTAAATGTATTCGTGGATTCGAATTTTTCTTTATCTATTTCAAGGACGTCACGTTAAAAAATCAATCCGAACTAAGATTGCATGGGTAATTATACAGACAGAACAATTATATATGTAAACGAAACACGATCTATATCATCCATCCATTTTAAACCCTACAAAGAGACATTACATGATTTATTTTCGCGAATGACGGACATTCAACAATCCTGCTTGCAATTCTTTGCTTCTAATTATGCAAAAATCTTTACAAAACAAGAAAAAGAAGAAAATTAAAAGAAAACCCAATTTTATGGATTTATGTTTGAAAAGAATTAAAGATTTTTTTTTTTTTTTTTTTTTTTTAATTCACTTACCTAACTAACACAATTAGCATTTATATAAAGCAGTTAACGATACTTGTGATTCTCTTGGAAGATGATAAGCATAGATGGTAAATAAAGATTTCAAGTAAAAAATGCATTTCGTCTCTCGTCTCTCGTTATTTCTTAATCCATCTAAAAATTTTCTATTTACTTTCCTTCAGCTTGTGAAAGTCGTCGTCATGTTTATTGAGAAGAAAAAGGAAATGCTCTACAAAAAAAAGTTTTGCTATCTCATATAATTTGAAATTTATATTATATTTTACTTTCGTAATGTATAGTTAATATTGTCATGAGTATGAGAGCTTAAAACTTTTTTGTCATTTAGAAATGTGACGCGAAAAGTTTTTGCATGGGCAATAATTTCATCTTAAAACGAATTTTAGATGCTTGGATGTAACGAAATTACTTCCTTTTAACGAGTGCCCGCCCGCAGATTATCCCTATTTTAATACGATTATATCATACTAAGGTAAGATGCTAACATTCTTCGTAATTTTTTGATCTTAGAGAAGTATTCAAGCCGCAATGCTTTATATGAGAAAGAGGCTTGATTGCAAGTGACTCCTACCATTACGGGGTGTCATGGTTAAAAGTCAAATTTCACTATGCGCTTGTCGGCAATACGAAGAACAGGCATTCACTTGCATCACAAAAGTATTGGTTGCATTTTTCTATAGCGTAGCAATACTATATATATATATATATATACCAGTAATCGTAAAAGAAAGAAAAAGTTTAGTGCATTCTTAACTTTGAGATAAAAATGTGAAAATAAAGGGAAAAAAAATTTACTTGCCTACCTTCCCATGAATACATTATATGTATGAGCTAATATTTGACTGATAATGAATTAAAACAAAAAAAAAAGGCGAAATTATATTCCATTTAAGCAGCGGCTGTCAAATTTGTGGCACACAGTTACTGATTGAAATCAGTACTACATATATGGACACAAGCGGTTTATTTGAACGAGAGAGAAATTTTGGATGGTTTACAACCAAAAATATGCTAACGTGGCGAACACTTTTAAAGCTTTGAATGCCAAGCAAGATATTAAAGGCTGGAGATGAACATTTTAATGCCGATTATAGATAAACGTAAGATTCTGTCTTTGACAAATGCAACAAAGAAGCGGTAGGTTTTAACAAAATATCTTCGAGGAAAGAAGATGAGAAATATTATTAGAATTTAAAAAGCCACTTTTATAGCGCTGAAATGCCAAGTTAATAGAAATAATTAAGAAATCATTGCTTATAGTGGAAAAAGCACGTGTCTCCAACACATTTTAAAATTTTGAAAAAGCCTTTCTCGAAACACGATTTTTAAAAACAGCAAGCAAACATAATTCGAATCATTTTTATTCGAAGTTTGCACAATATTTTTATAATGACGTTCGCTAGGGCAACAACAACGGATATTTTCGATAAGTTCATCTAAAATGATCCTTTATTAACAACAACAACAACAACAACAAGAATTGCATTTTTATATTCTAAATAACTTCTGATATATAGAAGAGTATAAAGAAGATATATTATATATATATATATATATATATATATATATATGAACCGATATACATATATATATATATATATATAAAGATATATATATTTATATTATATACGATGTAATATTTTCGTGTCTCGTTGCGTTTACTAATTTTAAAGTATGTTTGACTTCAGCTCGGGCTACAATATATTAAGTTTGGGCGACTGTATTCATCATCCGAAAGAACTTGAGGTAGATCTTCGTCGCCTGCCCGTTCGTTTTGTTTTCTTGAATTCTACCACCAGCAAGTCGCAATTTTCGAGATATTTTGATGCCAAACTTACCACAGCGACATGTATAGGTCTGCAGACAAGCATTAGTAAAAATGCTTCGGATCGGACCACTTTTTCGACGACTTCGCATCTAGCGACTTATTTAGAAAAGCCGTAATATTAATAATTGTGTGCAGCGAAGTGGTGTAGAGTATTTATGGATCTAATCTATAATGGACTATAATGTTTTCACTTGTTCTCGATGGGAAGTAGCATTTTTTTTTTTTTTTCCATTCAAACAATCGTCAATATCCTATGTGCAGCAAAATTTCTCAATTTAAAGATTTCTCATGAGATAATTTTTTTTTTTTTTTTTTTTTTGGTATCTATATATTTTATATATATTTTTTCCTTTTTTGTAAATTCAAAATTGAATCAATTAGAAAGCGTGTTGCGAGAATTGCGGGAATTTTAGTATTTTTTACAATTATTAAAAAAGAATTCTTTTGAAACACTTAAATATATGTTTGATAATCTGATCGAATATTATTATTGTATTTATTACCTTTCCGACCGTTCAAAAAACAAAAAGGAAAAAAAATCCCAAAACTGTATATATATATATATATATTTTGAGACTGCTTCAGTGGTTCTACCCCTTAACATGCTGCATATACGAATGTTTTAGATTAAACCGTATTCAGACCAATGCCAGTCAAATTCATTAGGAACTGCTACAAAAACAACAATCCCAACAACAAAAATGATTAAATAAGAGTTTTGTAAAATTTTCGCTTGAAATTCCAAAACAATCTATATGCGGACAAAAACAATGCTAATGATGGTAACGCGCGCTTACTATAACAATTTTAGGACAAAATATAAAACAAAAAATTCAACTATTATGGTTAACGTAACTTTGGCCACCGATATAAACGTTCGCTTACATATTCGATGTCGTGTGCACGTATACGCACATGTCCACATTACTAACAAACACACACAAACTAAACTAAATAGTTTATGACGTGATGATACTTGCTAATGAGGAAGTGGTCTGATTTATAATTCATTTTTGTTTCCAGCAATGATATGGTCATCAAATGAAAGCTTTCCAGCAGTAAATATTTGAAAAGTTTCGGTTATTTACGTACGTCATGTAGGTATGTATAATTCTCTCTGCATGCGTGCGTGCGTGCGTGCATGCGTGCGTGCTTATGTATATGTGAGTTTGCAACTATGGCTGCACACTACAAGTAAAAGTAGTGCTTGCGGTCAAAGCGGTTTACGAGGTTATTCGGTTATGTGTGAAATATTTTACAATTGGTTTAAATAAGCCACACCACAGCACACTAACCATTTATCCATCACTCAAATTCACTGACATTTTGTTCGTTTGTCTGTCTCCTACCGTAGATTACGTTTACGCGTTTCATTTTAAAAAAGAATTGCGTAAATTTATTGGAAATTATGCAAACATATAAAAATAATACTTAACCGTTTTTATATATTTATATGTATACGATAATACTCATGACGGTGATCAGCGCGAACATACATACGTATGTTCAACTATCATAAATAGTATTTATGCTTAGCTTACCTGAAAGACGAAAAGAAGAAAGAAAAGAAAATGAAAGACCATTAGAAAAGTATGTGGAATGATTTATAACCAGATTACTTTTTTTTTTTTTAATAATATGTTGCCAACATAATAAATATTAATTTAATTTGAGTTAAACGTGATTACTATTTTTTTTTTTTGTTTTTTTTTTTTTTGCAATTTACTAAGAAATAAATTTTTCAACGCGCAATTTTTGTTAAATAATAGTTAATGGTTATCTAATGATGATTGATATTAATTCCAAACGACTTTCAAGCTCTAACTGCATGAACAGGATGTAGTAGCACGCATTCGAGAGTTCTTTAAAGGGTAAACTAGGAAACGTCGATGCATATGACCCGTATTTTTCATTTTTCAGTAGCAGTCTCGTCTTAAAACCAACTTAAACCGATTTAGGCACACATACTGCAATAGGAAATACGTACAAATGATGCACAAAAATAAAAGAACCAAAGGTCTGAGATAAGATGAAAGACAGATTACAGCTCTGAGAGTAACACTAATAATTTTTGCAAAAATTGAATAGTATGGACTTGTAAGCAATTTAGCCCATCTTCTCTACTTTTATTTTGGCGCCCTTAGAAATTTAAAAAATATTCCAATCAATGATATATCGGATTTCTAGCAGTTATGAATAACATAATATGCACTGTAAGCATATGCATTCCATTGCATGATAGCTATATATGCACGGCACTAAGCTACTATATTAACGATCCGCAGAGCGTTTCGTTTTAAAATCCATACAAAATGCAGTTAACTACTCCCAGCTACTAAGAAGGACGTGTAGAGGTCTACAAATTTAAATCTGTTTTGGCTTATGGTCAGCTAACGTTAAACATGTCGCAAAAAATAGTTCACTGCAACGGATATCCGTGCCTATATCGGGGCAAGACAAGCGTATATCTCGCATGTGTGGGCGGGAGCCTCGAAACTTTGCTGGGAGATCCTGGACCGAGTACAGCGAAAGTCGATATCCCTGAGCATTGGGATAATGCGGGCTGTGTTGGCGCTTATGTGCAGGTAAGTTCAGGGCAGGTGTTCTATGGAGATTAACCACCAATTAAATCCTTTAACAGGACTGCACGTCGCTCGCGGCTTTCTCATTGACTCGTCCCGCACAAAGCACTACCGCGACAGGTTGTTCTGTAACCATACTGCCCGCCTTTGGAACAATCTGCCAGCAGTTGTTTTTTGCCGCCATCTACTCCCTATCTTCGCCTCACTCTTCCTGTAGCCCTTCCTAATCCTAAGTAGCTGGTCACAGAAAAAAAAAAAAATGCATGGAGATTATATGGCTTTAGTGTCTAATGCTAATCAACAATACGCACATTGTTGACTGAATCCGTATAAAAGAAAATTGTTTCATGTTAAATTTCATTAAATTTTTGTAAATTGTTGCTTCCCCTTATTTTACGTAACGTATATGAAGATTTTATGATGTTAACAGCGTAAACGCAACAGAAACGTCATGAATATTCTTATCAAACTAAAACGCCGAGAAAAATAACACTCGATAAGTAATAAATTAAAAAGACTGTAAATGACATGCTTTAATGCTTCCATTTCCTAGAATATGAGAACTTGTTGTGTGTTGTGCCTGTAGTGTAAGGTTTCGTATTGTACGGTGTAGTATCTCTTGCCCCCTTTTCTTACCGCTCTCACCGTCACTCACGCTCTCGCACTGTTTCTCAATTCTTATTTTCTCTGATTATCCGCATCCTTAATGGCTTAACGCTTTTTATAGACTTGTTATAAAACCCTGCTTCCTGCTATTGTCGTTGTTTTTTTCGTGTGTGCGCTGATGGAAACAAATGAGGTCATGTCATTAAATTAATGGGAAAATATGTTTGCGATATTCTTTACACTGTAATAAAATGTAAATATCGGTCCAAAAAAAAAAAAAAGAAAAGAAAATATATAAATGAAATAAATATGAAAACAAAAATGAACCTGCACCGAACCGAACCGAAGCGAAGCGAAAGAGTAATAAAGGAAAGAGTTCATTTAAAATTAATTGGTATATAGGTATGTATTTGAGAAACGCGGTTGCTGGTCACATAAGTATAATACAATATATGGAAAATAATATTTACTATAAAACGATATGAATGAATGGATGACGAATGAATAAATGTTATGAAAATAAATATTTTAATTTTTACCCCAGATAAGTTTCAATATTTCATCACGAATGCCATCCATTTATATTAAAACTTTAGTGCGAATGTTGCTCAAAAAATATGTGTTAATTTTTCAGAAAATTGTTCATCGTCAAAATTATGTACATGTCACAGAAGTCCGAGTCCATTAATCATGGGAGAACTTTCAAGCAAAACATTGAAATGTCATTTAAATGAATGTATCGTACCCTATAAAAAGCGCGCGTACACACACCATTAAATCTGCATTTTGCAAACATTTTCAAATTTTTTACTTTCGTTGCCAGAAATATATTAATTCGCTTATTCCGGTTGTAATGCTAAGCAAAATATTTTGCAAATGACTTCATGATTTATACCAACTTGTGACTAAAATAACATTTTCAATTGTCTACGTACAAAATTTCATCAAAACAAAACATACAATCTAACTTTTTTGTTTACGTTTGGCGCGTCGCGAATTGGATGCCACGTAGCCACCATGACAGTCAAAAAAGATTATAAATAGAGTAGGGGGGAAACAGTGCGTAGTGTTGACGTGCGTTCCAATCGAAAGTGGGGAAATGACTTTGACGGATTGCCCCACGAAGAGTAGCGCGAACAAAGAACAAGCATTCCCGCTCGTGTCGCCTGATATGCGGGCCAATCCCTGAGAAACTTGAAGAGAAATCCTATTGCTTTGTCTTGGAGCCAAAGCTACCTACGGCTTACGTCGACATGGGCACCTCGGACACCTCCTCGGCATTTATGGGCACTTGACCCTTTGCTGTACGCGTTGGAATGCCTCCGGGTGGGACCTGAACGCTTCCGTCCACATAAACGAATTACACTCTAATCTTGATCGGAGGTGAAAATGAAAAATTTGTATAAACACTTTTTGGAGCTGCAAAATGAATTGAGGAAAAAGTACCCAAACGGATATAATCGAATAAAGTGCCCTAAAGTATTTCGAAGTACAAAAATCCAAGTGAATCCAACAACAAAGAAGTCTTCAGCACCTACAAAACCGCAGATGTCGGTGTAAGATGGCGAATATTTTGTCAAAGCATAACAAATATTCTTTGAAGAAAACGAAGAAGAACGAAGAAGAAAAAATTCCAATCGGCTCGAAGATAAGTGGCGTACAACTAATAAATCATTAGGCGATTTTGTGCTTTTATTCTGTGTGAAGTGAATGATCGGTACTTAAAATTCGCTTTAAAGCGAGTATTTTGTTTTTTCGTATTTCTTTACCTATTCTTAAATGGATGATTAATCGTTTGCTTAAAAATATTTCTATAAAGTTTTTATTAATGTTTATAAATGAGTGTATTTTCGAATTTTTTTTGGTTTTTGTTTATTTGTTAATTTTGAAAATATTTTTTGGGTTATTTGGCACGAAATTGATCAATTTCATAATAAACAAAGAGTTAAGACACAAATCTATTTTCAGGTACAATATGCATACAATTTCTTACGTAGCGTTAAAATAAAAGCACACTTGCTGAGGCGAAAATTTTAAGGAAGGCATAGTTGTTGTTGAATAGACTTTCGGTATATTGAAGACACACACACACACACACACACATTTATAGAAGAGTGAAGAAGCATTTCCTCTTAGCAAGAGCTTTGTATCCTTCTTTTCTTTTTCTTTTCGCACTACTCTTCCATCTGTTATTTGGAATAAATAAATGAAGAAAACTACTATAGTCTGAAGAAGGAAAATATAGGGGTAAGATGCGAAAAACCAATTCACTCATGTTGTTGCTGATGCAGATCTTAAAAAGATCTCCTTAAAAACGATAAAAGGTTTGGGTGTCTTGCGTTGCTTGCGAAAATCTCTTTACCTAAGCAATGCAATTAGAAGCATGGATCCCTTACATCAATAGACACTGTGAACCCTCTATTTCGCTAACATTCTCAATAGATGCACTTACAGGCGTTCCTTGTGTAATACGATAGTTTTAAAACGCGGTTATTATAACACGATTTGAAAAATTCAAAAATGTATTTCTCTCTTGCTTTCTGCTTTGTGGATAGAGAAATGACTAGTGAAGAGTTGTTTCAACCAACTTTGGGAACGATAAAGAAAAAATTAGATTAGCTATAAACTTTGATGGAAGTTAATTTCAACGAACTTTAAGCCATCATTTAAATCTTATACCGTAAGACTTGATTTCGATATAAGGTGGAATATATTGCCTTGATTTATATTATATTAAATTCAAGTTTAAATTATGTGATTCTATAGCACATCTTCGTTTAAATAACTCAATAAGAAAAGTTTCACATAACAGGGTTTTAACATAGCACGATACGAATTAACCGTATTATACGAGATGGGCTCTTCTGTGATTTTCATTTTCCTCTCACTTTTCAGTACGCCTAGATGTACTGAAAGTCAACAAAGTTTTTAAAGAAAGAATTCTTGAGAGTCTCTTGTTATGTGTCATAAGCTTCGCATACTTCCGCTCACACAAAAAAGAAGCAAAGGACCCAAAAAGTGACATAACGCGATGTGCAAAAGTCACAAGGGTGTACTGCATATTCGAAAGGAGTATCGCTGCTTCGCTTAACATGAATTGAATTCGAATTCGAAGTCGAACGAAATATCATGGTTTTCCATTAAAAGATCGTATGGTTTTTAGAAAATCGGCAAAACATTAGTACTTTGCTAGTAAGCGCTGGTTGTGTGCACTTATTTGCTTTACTAACCATCTTATAGTCGCGCGAATCAAAAGGCAAATTTTTTAAGTGAAGGGGACCCGTTCGGCTTTTCTTCGAAATTTCTATTCAGCCAAGGACGATATGAAAACCTAAGCCTTTGTCACAATACTCAGAATAATTCGACAGGCCAGGTTTAAAATGTAACGTCTCCAATCAAAATTTCTTTGGCTGGCTTGGCGATGCATTCCGGCTTTTCCGGTAGTTATATAAATTATCCGGTAGTTATATAAAAAATCCGGTAGTTATAAAAATTCCTCCGGACCAATGCACCATGAATTGATTGTCGACAAAAATAGTTATCGATAACAAAATCTAATGGATAAACTCAGGCCATCACCAACACGCTCGCGTACAAGCGCAGTATTTTTTTTTTTCGTTTTTTTCTTTTTATTGACATGCGACACTTTTTATCCCAATTTTTGTATAAAACGTTCAATTGCCGACTTACAGCAAATGCATTTAAAGACAGCCGTGAATTATTTACCTAAGAAGCTTATTATCTAAGTTTTAAAATAAAGCACTGGGTGATCGGGTTATCGAAATGATTTGAATGAAGCACTTAACGTGGCCGGGATGGCATCGAACATGAATTCGAGGAGAGAAACTGGATAAGTTCTAGACATTTTCGTATCGTGCCCTACTGGATGATTCGGCATACGAAATAGAACTGGAACAAACGTCACTACATAATCTCATCATCTAAATCGACTGATTACACTTGAAATTCGGGCTACGATGAATGGATTCGTTTTTTTTTTCCAATTTCAACAAGATGATTACAAAAGTTATATAATTCATTTTCATATATTATATTAGGTAGTCCGAAAATTTCTTGCGGTCTTTACTGCCATCAGGTTATGATATTTTTCAGGTAGTTAGAAAGATAATTAGGGTTAAAGGTATACATAGATGTGTAGAACAGGTTTATGTTTATTTTGTAAAAAACTTTCGAAATGACAGGTTTTGCTATAGTAGCGAGACCTAGAGAGTAGGACGTCGAAGATCAAAGTGAGAATATAATACGTGTTTTACATTTCTATTTCAAAAAAAAATATGTGCTGTGTATAGAACTAATGATGTAGCAGAACGCTCTCGTTAAAATTGGTTCGCAAAATTTCGTCCTGGAAATGTTCAGTAAAACCTTTAATGCAATGCCACCTACCTATTAAAGATTATGATTAATTTGAAGCTGATCGACACATAAGGTGATACGTATGATTGCAGAAAAACTTAATTGATTCAAAATAAAAGATTTGTTCCTTATATAACAAAAAAAAAAAAAAAAAAAAATTATTTTATTTCATAGTGAAAAACCGCAAGAAATATCCGGACTACCTAATTTTTAATTGTTACTCAAAAGTTATTTTGCTACGTGTGTGAATAATTTTATTTTGTGCATCATATTCTGTAGTGAATTCATGTTACAAACTAATAGGAATCAATTTACATCACAAGCCTGCCTGTGGTTGCAACTGGTTGTACGAATAAATTTATAAATGAAAATGCGGTAACTCTGTCCATTCGTTTGCTTAGATGTTCAATATTTGCAAAGAATAAAATTTCTGCACTAAGCAGTAAAAGCTTGTTAAAACAATTTACTGTATGGTATGTATAACTCCAGGTGGTGTTTAGTAAATTATTATTATTATTCAATTCATACTTGACTTGCTTGTTCAACAAGAGTTATGTTATAGGTGGTAATGACATTTGATTTAAAATAAATAGAGAATGACTTTCAGGTCAGCATATATTTCCGAAATGCTTTTGGGATATATATAAAGTGATTTAAATGATTGCTCCTACCCCTTCATCAGTCCATCTTGCATTAAAATTATAATTAAATTTAACCTAATTGACTGTCGGCCATCGATCATTCAAATTTATAAATATTTATGCACAGTTACATAATGTGGTTATTAATTTATTATTAATAAATTACCCGAAATTAGTAAATCTTAGATAATTTATATTTGTTGGCATGTTTGTTTGTTTGTTTGTTTGTTTGTTTGTGTTTTTGCTATACAAGCCTGCGCTCGGCGTAGAAACTTTACAATCAATCGGAATGTTAAATATTGATGAAAAATGAGTGAAATGCTTTTTCCCAGTGAGAGAAAGTTGACGCATAAGTATATGTTTGTGTATGTGTATGTATATGTTTACATATAAATGTGCTTTACGTTCATGTATTTTATTTGATCAATTGATGTGATTGTTAACATTACTTATATAAATCTTTGATTTAATCAAAACAAAGCTCCGGTCGTTGCTACCGTATCGTGTGTCGATTTCAATTACATTCAAATGCATAGATTGAACATAAATTAAGCATATGTATTACATGTGGATTAAATGCATTTACATATATATAAACTCAACCATACATTAATCTAAAATCACATACGCATACACAACATATACTCACATGCACAATCATGTCTTGCATCTATGCATGAAAAAGCATTTTGTGAATTCACTACAAGCAATTTTAAGTTAACCGTAATCTTCTATATGTGTAACTACGTATATGCCTTTTTCTTCTACATATATATGGATCTTTTTCTCCCTTTTTTTTTTTTTTTTTTAAATTTAAGCAAACATTTGCTTATTTTCAGCGATAGTCTTTACTCTGAGTATGTGCATTATATTCATATGGTAGATAGAAACTGCACATAGTCATGCAACCATATATCACAAGAATATATTATACGTCGGTCAATAATTCACAGGATAGAGTGCAAAAAAAATTCCACACCCTTCTTATCCATAACGTATTCTGATTAAATCAGGCCAACGCATCTCTCATCTTTCGATATTTGATTTATAAAACAGTTTGTCGAGGCTCTTCAAATACATTGCACGTTCCGCAATAACTTCGTCCTTCGATTGTAATCTTTTTCGTTGTAGTTTCCCTTTGAAATTTGCGAACAGAAGCCCTGACTAGAAAACGCACTGGAAGAAGGAGAAATTTAAACTTCAATTTAGGCAATTTTGTCAACGGTTCGGATTAGCAGTATTTATGTCTTGGCTTCACGGTGATTTAACGCGGTAGCGGATGCGAAAAGGGCTTTTTCATGGCTAATTTTCATCCAAAATTATAAATGCACTGCCTTCGTATACCTTTACGTTGTCAGCAGCTAGCGTTTGCTCTTTCACCCTTCGATTAACGGGAATAATTTTTTTGTGATATTTTCTGATATAAACGATTTCGTTCAGTGCATTCAGCATCGCTATATATTGAGTTTTTTTTTTTTTTTTTTCTCAATTTTCTTTAAACAAGATAAGAGTTGTATTTGTTTTATATTAAAAAGCAAAAATGCAATAAAAGTTGTTGTGCTCGATACTTTTGACCGAAGCTGCATGTCATTGCAATTCCCACAAATTCCTAAAATGTTTTTCAGAGACTCTCCTGGCATACAACGGAAATATTTTTTTAAAAAATTATTTCTTATCTTCAATAATGATACGGATTTCTGGTAAAGGCTAACTAACAATGCTAATGCATGAACTGCTTATTAACTGATAGCCAATCTATATTAGCTATCTGATTATTAATGCGAATCTATTGTTGAACAATGATTTTTGTTGATAATACCTTGATGTGGATAAAATTTCATTCCAGACTTTAAAGCCTAATTATTACAAAATCATCTCATTTTACTTTCCATGGATCGTTTTAAAAATTTTGATTTTTTTTTTTTTTGATGCATTGGAAGCAAAAGAGTAGCAAAATCAGATTCATTTTACTTTTTTTTTTTTTGAAGACAGGTCGGTAGACGGTTAAAAGGTAACATTTTTTTATTCTAAAGCATTGCTTACGAATGGGTACCCGTTACAAAGTTAACTATTTGGAAAAACAAATTATTTGCAGTTTTTTTTTTTTTTTTTTTTTTCTTTGAAAAATGAAAGAAATATTTACCAAAACAAAAATAAGAAAAAAAACTTTACTTGATTTGTAATCAAGGAAAATTGCTGAGAAAATTGTAAATATCATCCATAATATGCATACATACACACAAACACATACAAAAAGCTATGTTTCATAGTTAATGGAATGAACTAAGCAGAGATAATAAAAGGAAAACAAATTGTGGAGAAAAAAAAAAAACAGCATAAAAGGAAACACACAAAGCTATTGCTTCAATCATACAATCAACACTTGATGATTATGGCAAATAAATGTTAATTTTTCTATGCACACAACATTTTCATTACGACAAAAGGAATACGTATCGAAAGATAAGAGAGAATGTGGTCGAAGGGGACTTTGACTTTGGCACAGCCAAGCTATGCAGAGAGGGTCTTTTTTTTCGATATTGAAGTCCATACGAGAGATGCTTTCACGCATATTGCGTTGCATCACAGAGTATGAATGCTGGCAAATGGCAATCTTTAGCGACGTTTGATATTTTCATTCTGAAATTTTATTTATTTATGTACAGATGCGTAAGATGTTTTGTCATACGTTCATCATCTTCTTTCACATGATTGAATTTAACGTAGATCAGAAGCCGCGAGAAATCGGAGCGAGCGTTAAATGCCATATAGTTTAGCGAAAGTTTAAGTAAATCTTTTTTAGCTACGATGTGTTGAAGCGAGCAAAAGCGATCGAAGCTGAATTTAACCAAAACCCCTAAAAATCCCCATCATTCGAAATGAATGATCGTTTTAGCAATAATTTACGAAAATCGGAGAGCGGCCTTTTATAAATATATAATTGTTTGTGTGTAAGAAGGATTCTTAAAAATGAGAAAAATGTAGGCTTTTTGCCCAAATCATACAAAAAGTGGAAATAAAAATAAAAATTTTATACAATGCATACAATTCCGTCTCTACATGCCTTAGTTTGATGCATACAATGTGTCTTAATAAGAAGTGTCATTGGAATTCTCATTTTCAGATATCGGGTAAACATGGAAAATTTTCACATTCTGGTCGCGAAAAACTCCAAACAATCCTTACAAGCGCAATCTGTAGTATTTGTTTGTTGCGACTTTTGCTGCCTATGATGTGCTTGGACTATCTTCTGGAAAACGCTGCAATTTCGCACCAACTTTTCTCTGAAATTAATGCTACGGATGTGTTGGATGACATTTATTTTTGGCAAGACCGCGCCACTTACGATGTAGGTTGTGAAAAAATCACCTCATTGCCCGAAAATTTTTAAATAACACCTCTTGTTGAGGGATACAGTGCACTAGCACATCTATATATATATACATACACATATATACGTATTTCGATCGTTAAATTTTGGGTGGATTTGCGCTTTTGGTTATTCACTCTCAAAAACAAGTTTCCCCGTGAGATAAGAATCTACTAACTACCAAGTCAATGTTCACCGGTTCGAATCTCAGTGCGATAGAGTTTAGTTTGGTCGTAGCTGTAGAGAACAAAGGCATAGTAACACTTTCCGGTTGGGCACAAGTCCACTAGACTGCGCCCACCCCTACCTCCATCAATTTCTACACTTCTTTCTGACTATTACCGTGTTACGAATAGGGGAAATCTCTTGAGCAAAAAGCAGTTAAGGCAGAAATTTCGATTTTACTTTTCTAGTCTATTAAAAAATTCTAAAAAAATGCAAAAAATTATCGTAATCATTAATTAACTAGATCTCAGAAAGAATGAAGAAGATGATTTCATCATAAGAAATAGCGATGGAAAATATTATGCAAACATTAATCATAAAATTTTAGCTGAAGTCATTTATTTACTAAAGGCATAGGAATATCCAAGAATCGCCTTAATGCCGTTTTAATTTTCTTGGTTGATTTATTGACTTTAACTTTCCTCATAGACTGCACATGCTCTATGTTGCATTTAAAGTGCTACACTGTTTAACGAACTAAAAAATCAAATAAAATTGAAGCAATAAATTCAGTTCAATGGAAAAATATTTTGAATCTATGGCCGGAATTCGAGAGCCGTTATAAGGCAAATAATATGGTTTTCTCATTTGTTTTTAATTTTTATATTGATTTTTTTTCTCTCGCTGATTGAATAACTGACTGACTGACTGACTGAGTGACTGACTGATAGAATGAATGACGGCTTGTATGGTCAATATATTTCGTTAATGTAAAGAAAAAACTTTTTTTTTTTTTTTTTTTTTTTTTTTTAATTTTTTTAAATACCAAATTTATGTTTGCATACAGCACAGTGTGTTAGTCGATTCCACACACTCTGGCATAAAATGAATAAATAAATAAAACAACTACGGAAAACATATAAAAATAAATTGTTTGTTCATGCAAATAGTGCACACATACGCTAGGAGAAAGAGCACACTATTCCCAGTGCCCGTATGTGCATGCAGTAACCTTTCTCAGCCCTCGCTCCTCGCTCCCACACATTTCATTTCGTATCATTTTTGTTTGTTTGCATATATATATATATATGTATCCACCGCAAATATCTATCTAAGTATGAAAACTTAAGAAACCTAGCGATGAAAATAAGTCGTGTGTGAATAGTAGTTGTTTTTTCTTTATTGGAAAAGACGTTGACAGAAATTATTTAAATTATTTATGCAAATGTTTTTAACTTGACATTTCGTTTGATATTCATATTACGCTATCGCAACACATGCTGTGTAAGATCACAAGCGGGACGGCGAAGACTGTGAAAAACGTAAAGCACATATTCCTTGTAATGATAAAAAAAAAAAAAAAAAAAAACAAAAAAAGCATTCGTACACTTACATATATCAAAAGTAATTAGCATATAAACTGTTGAATAGGAAAAAAAGGTTCATACAAATGTCTCCTTTAAATACATAAATAACAAAAGCGACGGTGTTGGTTGTAACTTCAGTTTATGCACAAACAACAACAACAACAATTTGTACACCAAAATGAAGTACAACAGACAGGTTTAGGTGCAATAGTTACCTGCAAATATGACAGTTTCAAGAATAGCATTAATTTAATATAATAGTTAATGCAATGAGGTTTTCCACTTCTCAATCGATACGAATTTAATGCTAAGCTAGTCAGCACACATAGACTGAGGTAGGACATTATATCAAAAAGGTATTGGTGATTGCCTATTCGAAAATTTCCCTTAGTGCTTATATTAAGGGAGCTAAGTAAAACTTAGTTTTACTTAAGTTTATTATTAATTAATATGCACAAGATTCTGCTTAAATTTTGGACTCTCAATAGAATTTTAGGAGCAAAATTGTGGAAAATGAAGAGAGATGAAAAGAGATGCGAATTTAAAAATTGGGAGCATTTTTTTTTTTTTTTTTGCGTAGAATGTTTCTTACGGAATCTGACCGGAATCCATATCAAATCAGAAACAGAATTATTTTCTTGATATTCATTACTACAGAGCTTGAAAATACGGTCGTAAATTGACTCTTTCGAGTTAAGGGCACATTCACTCACTATTTTGAAGGTGAAAGCAAAACAATCCTTAGTACTTGAATTCCTCGAACTTTGACTCCTAACAAACGGTTCAAATTTCAAAATTAAATTTCGTTTCAAGGACTGGTAGGTAAATATATATTTTCAGCTAAATGGTCTTCTTCGCGATTCAAATCAATTGAAACGAAAAGTTGTCAATGAGGAAATTACTATGAGATTATATTAGGATACAATTATACCTTTAAGTAAATCAATTAATTAGTAACAGAAATTATTTTGCAAATATGAAAATAAAGTCATTGGGAAACATAAGAAATAAGAAGAAGTAAATAGGAAAGTAAACCCATTGATAAGCATGAGATATAACAGAAGATAAGATTTTATGAGTAGCTTATGCCAACCAATAGTTTAATGTCTCCCCAAAGTTGGGGATAGGCCAACCGTTAAATACCTTACGTAGATGCTAAAGGCCACGGCCAAGGTCAGCTATTATCTTCCAAATTTAGTAAAGTTAAGTATCGCCGAAGTGCTTCATCTGTTTTAGTTATAAGATGCACAAAATTAGACTCAATTGCCGTATACAGGCGCAATTTTTAAGGGCAATCCTTAATTCGAAGAGAGTTCGAGAAAAATATACATGCTTTGGTCAAACTTGGGAGAATGAATTTAAATCACAAATAACTATTTTCGATCAATTTTCACTATAATAAACTGCAAATTGTCTTATCGTATTGTCCATTTATATCCTGCACTATGTGCGGTACGGGGAAATGAAGGAGTGTATCTAACGCTTAGAACTAGAATTTTTATTATAGCGAGCAATTCCGAGCCATTTTCGGAATCGATATGAGTTTATCCGTCTGACTGTCCGTCTGATCTCGCTCCATGTATTTTTGTGTTCAAGCAACTAATCGCCATAGATTAACGCGTCGTTCTTACCCTAAGAACGGCAGCCATTGAAAAGCGTTGGGATCGGACTACTTTTTCGACCACTGGCCATATGACGTGCCATCTGAGTTTCCCGCATTCATTTAATGTCGTCAAATATGCTATATCCCCGACTATTGCTAACACTCAGCATTGGAAACTGTTTTGCATATGACTTTTTCAAGATAGCCATTTGACGAGCGGTCAGATCCAGTCAAATTTGTTCAAAAATATGTCGGTGCAGAATATTTCGTTAAAATGCCTGAGAAATTCGCGACCTGTGCGTGAGAGAGAGAAAAACCGATAGACGTCAAATAAAGGACTTATAAAAAAAGACTATCCCAAGTCCGTCTGAGTGCTGAATATATCCGCAGCAAACTTTTTAGTTTACGCTTAATGCAAGTCAAGTAGAATGTAAAACGAATCGCTGCGGCTCTTTTCCACTATATAGTTATTAAAGGCGTGTCACTTTCAATAACATCAAAGGCATAATAAAGACACATTTATAAGAAGAAAAATAATACATAGGCTATGCTAAGTTCAGTTTATCATCAGATATTACTTTAGTTTACCCATCAAGTACGAACGGCGTATTTGTTAATGTTCGACTTAGAACTTAAGCGATGACACGAACCTTTGAGAAACTTAAACTGCTGTCTTACGAAAAATGATTGCTTTAATACAAGAATGAGTGTCAGAAAATCTAGCCTAACGTGTAGTTAGCGAATCTTGTAAAGCTTAAGTTAAGTTTGAACGCGGTAGACTGTTTCATAAATAGTGAACGTCGTCAATGTAAAGTAAAGTTGGAAACAGGAGAACATTTTTTCATCGTAACGTGACGCATTATTTTCATTTCAACGGTCCCACTCCAAGCGGTGATCGGTTTCTTCGTTCATTACCGTTCAATATCGTATCGATAAATCGAATGAGTTGATCACGGCACACTGCGGCGCCAGACTAGAAGGGAAATAGGTTGGGATGTAAGGTCTTCTAAGTGGTCATTGCACTACCACAAAAAGAAAATATTTTAAAAGAGTTTATGTTCCGCTAGGTAGTTGAAGACGACATTTTGGGAGAAAGTGCGTGCTTTAGTGATAATGTACTCGCAACGGATAAGTTCAAAAACTTGTACCACTTTTTCGTTTGAGTATCCATGACATTCATCCCGTTTGACTTTGCTTGGCTTTCATGTGTTCTTAGAAGTTATAGCAAGCGTGCGTATGCACTTTCGAAATCTTGAAAAATATTATTTCCGACATAAAGCAAATGAAATGGAAAATCGTCTTATCAGTGTGCTAAGTGTATTAAACTTAATGTAAAATATTTTGTAAAATAAATGTATTTTCATGTATATTAAATAGTCCCGGATTATTAATAGTTTAGGAATTTCGTTGAGAAACTAAACCTATTTATGAAGTCTCCATAAGAACTTTATATTTATTTTGCAAGAACATGATAATAATGGCTAAGTATTGCAAGTTAGCAATGCATCGCACTAAAGAAAATTGGAAAAATATTGAGTCCTTTAGTATTTACTCAAAATTCCTGGAATAGCAAATGTAGCTGTGTATGTTGCTTTTTGATTAAAAAGCAATACTGACATGCACGTACAAGCGTATGGTGTGAACGCTTTTTACGGTATTATTAGCACAATATAAAATATTTTTGGATGGTTATGTAAATCAACTTCGCATCATACACTCAGGTCATGTTCGTCACAGACAGACAAGTAAGCAGTAAACAGCTTACGAAACAGCATCACTTCACTTCAGTTTGTTTACTTGACATCAATGAAAACTCTAAATGACTTAAGGCTTGCTTTTTCTATCTCGTCCTACTATACACCTGTAGGGGAATCTAGAAGCTCTTTAGCTGTTATTTCACACTTGGTTACATATGCACATACATACTGTTCATCAAGTGCACGCTGTTTTTGATGACGACGATGATGACGAAGATGATAATGACGACGTTCTCATGAATCATTTGATAGATTTTAAATTGAAATTGAAAATTTCATTTGATAACTAAATACTAAATGGCTGACTGCTTCCTATATATGCACGTAGATATTTGTGTGCGTAGATGGCTTACAGTACAATTTGTATGAATATGGCATGCAACATAGTTGGCTGCTGGTGTTGATGATTTTTCAATCATGCAAAACGGATATTAGTTGTTTATCATAAATTAGATAATGCCAAAGTGAAGAAGAAGAAGAAAATATAACCATATTGAATTATTTTTTATTAACAACATATTGCAAAAATATGAAGAAAATCAATTTTTAAAACAAAATTTTCAATTTCCCTAAGGGGAAAACTAAATAACTTATAAACAATTTTTTAGGATTATTAATAAATTAGCAAAATCGCACCGACCCCTTTTCGCATCAGGACACGCTATGTTTGGTGAGTACGCTGGGTAAAGCAGAACTTCGCATTCGAACTGCAATAACGTCTCCTGGACAACTCTTACAACAAGTGGCCAAAATAGCATTTTCAGTCAACTTGCGAAGTAGCCATTTTCCCGCCTTTTGCACCTCGCCCATCCCATGTAAGCTCGGCAGCTGCCAAGTTGTTTGAACGCTCTCCTCCGACAGCTTGTGCTGAGTTTTCGGCCAATAAGTCTTCCAATTCATGGTTCCTGAACTGTTTTGATCTTCCAAGTCGTTTTTTGTCATTGGCATCAAAACCACTACTACTTCAACCGTTAGTTTGGATATTATGGCGCAGTCTCGCTATAAGCTTCTTAACGTTTTTGATGCGTTTCGGCAGCAGATATTTTCAAATCAAAGAACAATAAAAATGAATGTCGAAAATGGAATTCTGAGGATTCCATGATTAGCGTCACCTTACGCTGAATAAATCAATAATATTACATGGGAAACAGTTATTTTGTGTAGAGTAAGGTCAAAACCTTTTCTTTATCATTTTTACCTGTCGAAGTCGCTGATCAAAATATTCCCCTAACCGAAGGGGAAAAATAAATTTCGTTATTCTCTAAATTCAGTAAAAATAAAAAATAGCATTTACGCCTATACATTATTTTGAACTTCTTGGACACTGCAATCGGTCTACTGCGATAAATAAGCATAAATTTTCAATGGCGGCCTCTCTCAATACTCAGACTTCCTTAACGAGTCGTCCTAGTTTTGCCAAAAGCAACATTTGTCCCTAAAGTGCCGGATAAGAACAAAATACGCTTACTTCAGCATTGATGATACATTTGACCTATTCGTAAGACCCATACGAGATGACCATTTTTTAGTTAAGTGGGCGAAAATTTTCACCGCACAACTATCCAAGTTCTTTATATACTAAACATTTAAACAGTTTGACGGTTTGAATATTTTACACCTTAAAAAAAAAAAAAAAAAAAAAAAAAATCCTTGACTCCCTCCCCTTTTGATATTTAAAACATAATCGAAACATATATTTTTTGCTGTAACGAAAAACAATTGATTACCTACAAGTTTATTTATGCCACAAATTATAAGGATATAGGTTCCGGTTCCTCTTTTTTGATTTAATAACATTTCTATAACAACTATAACAACACTGACATATGCAATAGCGAAGCTAGCATAACAGAGTACCGTAGCGGTAATTTAAAACAAATATTTTTGTTATCATTAAATATTTTTCAACAGCTAATAAGATCATAAAGTAATTTTCCCTTTCGCAATTATAACGTATTATTTTCTTATTTTTTTATAAGTTCCAGTATTGCTAAGCGGAAGTTGCTTATGCTACTACATAGTATGTGATGTGCAACAGAAATTTACTACAATCGTCTCTTTGCCTCTTTTCATAGTCTTCATAATCAAACATCAAACAGTAAGATCGTGTAAAGAAAGTTGACTGATAAAACATATCGGTTAAAAAGTTCCGGGAAAAATACAGCCCATCATATAGTTCCAACCCTAAAGTGATCTCTTTCAAAATTTCATTTCATTTCGATTATCTACTCGCACGCTGTAATGCTTTTATTGGTGACTCTACTTTTCTTATTTTCGAAACATGTCTCGTCTGTCGATTAAAAGCATTTTTCGATTTCCCTTTAAACTAAGCATTGGCTTGAAGCATAATTTGTCGGTCATTTACTGATTAGGTTGAGCGCAGGTGTGATTACATTAGAAAAAATCAAAAATCAAATCAAAACAAATCTCGAAAGGATTCTCGAAGAAAATGGTTTTGGATTACATGATAAAGAGGTTCCTTTTTTTTTTTTTTTTTTTTGGGGGGGCGCAGAAGATTCCACATTTTGATAAATAAAGTTGAAGAGTTGTGAAAAAAAAAATAAGTCTCTGGACTTCTTGATCAATGTATTGCTTCTGATAAAACCCTTGCGAATATGCTAACACCAGTCAAATAACTATAAAAATTACAAAAACATTCTGTAAAGTGTTTGGTAACAACCAAAAACTGATACTTGATGCTATTTAGTCGAATTCTTAAATAAGCAAAACTGTGACCTGTGCAATAGTTCCCCTAGTTGTAGTGTTTATGAGAATAATAATCCGCTCTATATATAAAAGTCTCATTTTAATAAATAGAAAATCGTCATAATAATCGGAAAGAAATAACGAAAGCAAGGATCATTAACTAATGCTAAATCATTGAAATGTCATTAATTGATAATAAAAATGAAGGGGAGAAAAAAAAACACTGCAAAATTCAAACAAAACATGAAGGCAAAAAGTATATGACTTATATATATATAAGAAGAAGAAAAGGTAAAACAAAAAGCTGAAAGCATTTAAATGTCAATAATGGCAAAACAAAACAAAGAATACCAGATTGGATGGCTGGCTGGCTGGCTGGTTGGCTGGCTACTACTTGGTATAGTATGCAAAGATGAAATCGTAAATACGCGAAAAAGAATAGCAAAAAAAAAAAAAAAACAAAAAAAGGGAGCTTCAAACTGGCTAGCATATCCAAAATTACAATCAACTTTATTGCAATAACCTGTAAAGACCGCCATCGTCGTCATCATCGTCATCATCATCCTCACCAGCAGGAACGTTGTCATCGCCAACAGTGTGTAACATTTATCAGATGAGCATTTTATATATATATATATATATATATATATATGAAGTGGTACGTACTATTACATACATTAACAAAAAAATTCCAAATAAAAAAAAAAAAGATGAAAACAAAAGTGAATACCACTTAGGTGAAGAGATGCAGTAATACAAAATAATCGTTTGCAAAATGAATAAACGAAAAAAAGAGAATAGAAGACGTACAAAAAAAAAAAAAAATAAATAAAAAAATAAAAAAAATGAAAAAAAAATAAACAGAAAAGAACGTTAGAAAACCCACCTTACGACTCTAGTGACACAAAAAAGAAAAAAGATAACAACTGCACAATTTTAGGTCAGAGGTAACCAACCTGCTATTGTGTATGCATCATCATCCAAGCACAGCTTGCAAATCTTGCTAAAAAGATATTGTAGCGAATTGCACTTACACATAGCAACAACTCAGTAATTGTGCATAATGTAGCAGAAAAATGCGCGCACTATGGCACGAAAAGAGAATGTTAAAGACAAAAGCAAAAAAAACAAAAATATTAACATTATGATTAAGATAATGATGACGATAACGACAACGGCAACGACAACGACAACGACAACGACAACGACAATGACTAAGATTATAATATAAAATGTATAGATCATTAGTAAATTTATTGGAGAGTATGCCAGGTATGTGTTTGTGTTATAGCAAAAATTTACTCATTTATTTATTTTTTTTTTTCTAACGACCTTGTTGAACGCAATGAAAACCGACGAATGAAAAAAGTCTTGAAATCAAAGATACTGCGTATGCGACTTCAGTCGATTTTTTTTCTTAACCCTCTCTTTTCCTAATTCTATTCATCAACATGATCTATAGTTGCTTAACTAACTGCAAACCGCAATCAATGAGTCCTCAAATATTTTTCATATTTAAAATAGGATCTTAAAATTTCTATTCTCAACCGACTATTGCCTGATAATAATTTATTACAATTTTGTCCAATTTGTTACATTCGTAATGAATTTTATTATAGACTTCATATTTTTATGTCCTTCAAGTAGGAGATGTAGCAGGAGGAAATGTCTACCTTAGAAAATTCTTGCTCAACGTAAGATTTCAAATCGATTTGATTGTACAGCTTTGCACAAGTTAAGTTTGAGAACCGATAGGAATCATCCACGTATGCGAGATGTTAGTTGGAAGCTCGAATAATCTCAAATTAAATCGTGTTTCTGTTTTTTTTTTTTTTTTTTTTGCTTGGACAAGAATTCCCGCGAATATTTATTTAGAATACACAGACATTTCTTTTCGAGGCAGGACAATAAAGAAGTTTTAAATTGACCGGATTCTCAAAAAAGCCTGAAAACCGCTTTTATATAGAACCTCAGAAATCTGAGAGCGAAACTAACGTCTAATGCATGTTTCGAATGCTGACGGTCATGTCATCTGCCTATTCACTTTCAAGATTCTGCGACGAACAGCAAGGTAATAATTAAAGAAATTAAATAAAAAAAATTGTAAAATTCTCAAATTTAAGATAGGAAGAGTGGTCCCTTTTCATATTCATAGTTCACAAAATATTTTTTCCTTGGGACAATGTAGCTTCTTGTAGACATTCGGAATTCGGTCTTTGGCATGTTTCTTCGCTTGAAAAGCGTTTCAGTCGCAAATCGAAAAAGTCAAGCACAATTTCCTATACAAAGTTAGAATGTTTCAGAGTGCACAGGCAATATTTACGATTTGAAGGTCGGGTATTTTGTTGTCGTCGCTTTATAAGAAAGTATCGTGCGGTGCTGTAATAGTGTAACAGTGTTAAACGACGATAGATTTAGTTCGATACGATTCGTTACAATTGAAGAGGAAACAGCAAATTATTTACTTTTCCGTTTATTCAGCCTTCAATAAAGAATGTAATTATATATTCATATCGTTTGATGTTGTTTTGTATACGATATGGCAAAAAGATATTACGAAAATGCTATGCAGCCATGCTATGACTCTCGAATGTAAAACTCTATGGCCTTACCACTATAAAGTCTGTAATTACCCCAGAAATTTCCCTTACGTGGTGAGTATGCAAGATTCGTGTCATAGGGAATCTTTTTTGCTGTTTCTTATGCAGCTGTTAGTACAAGTCAAAATAAAGTACTTGATTAAAATATTGCGGAAAAAGCATTAATTTATGGCTTTAGAGATTTGTATCGGCAAAAACTATTTCCGTTCCTCACCTTAAATTTCATTAAACAAAATGTTGAATTAAGAAGGGGTGCGGGGAAAGGAAAATAAAAGTTTCATAAACCGTTAATAATAAAAAAGTTATTTAACACCGCTTAACAGACACACAGTCATAGTATAACACAATCATTCATGCACTTAACTACATTATAATTGATTTACTGCTCGCACAGGTGTTAACATAACAAAATTTAGCACTATTTCGTACGTACGCACACACATGCACATACACACACACACATATATACACATTCAAAAATTCAAATATACATTTACACACACACATTGAAAAATCCAAATTATACATTTACACACATTTACAATATTTTTAAGTAATATAATACCCCTTCGAGAGAGGTATTAAGAAGAAAAACAAAAAATCCGATTAAAAATAATTATCGTTGTTAAAACATTTACTTTACCATTTATAGTTCGTTTTATTTAAAAGTTAACTTGAACTTCTCTTTTTTCTTTCTCTCGCTTCCTTTTCAACTTTAAGTTGTCCGGTTGGTCGCTTTAAGTTGCTCGCGGTAATGTGATACACTGTAAACATTTAACGTCTAATAGACCTTTTAACCGGCACGCAAACTCATACCTAGATTATAAATATGTCAAACATATGTATATATATATGTGTGATATCAATTTAAACTACCATTCTTGTCGGTATCGTTGTTGTTATCGTCATCGTCGTCGTCGTCGTGTCGTCATGTATACATTTCCCCGATTTAAGCATTTTCACGGTTCCATAATTGTGCGATAAACTCATTTCGTATTTCTTATAAACGTGAAGTCTTTGAATAAAGGGCAAAAACGATATAACAACATTTGACAGGCAATAGTGAATGTTTGCAGTTTGTGCAGTTATTTGCCTTCGAAATGTTAAATGTTGCCTTTAAAAAAATATTTGAAAGTGAATTAAGTTATTAAAATAGCTTAATGTTGAGAATTTCAATTAAGATTTTTAGGAAATTTATAGGAAATAATTTTGCTTCTTTTAACCGTGTCAGTGAATAGGCTTTAAAACTTAATTACCCATCCCATGACCAAAGGTCGCAGATGAAAGGTTCCATCTTTCTATTTCAGTTCTTGTGCAGAATGTCCACGTTCGGACGGCAATATAAAAGCAACGGGTTACGAGTAAATCGTCTCAAAACTATTGTCCGGTGGTGATGGGACATTGCAAAGCATTGATTGATTAAATGGACATATTGACGTAAAAGCTTAAGCTGCTTGTATCTTTTTGGCATTCTAGGACATCTATGTTTCGAGCGGAAGCTTTACATTTCGCATTGATGTCTTTCGGACGGTCAGCCAGATTGTAGTCAACCAGCCGTGTTAAGACTTGATTTGAGTTTCTGGCTCAAGCCTTGTTTTCATTGTTGAGCGGTAACGAAAGAGTTCTTTGCCTCTTTATCGCATTTATTCGATTGCTTCCTTATATTGGCTTACCATTTATCACAGGGTCCAAAGGGATGTATTGCTGAGATACCAACAAGAAACACATATACTCCTTCAGGTCTGCTAAGCATATATCAGAACCAATATTAGTTCATCCTAATAAACTTCTCGCCCGCATCAATAAAAGAATTCAAAGCACGATTTTTTTGCGCTCCTTAAAAGTGTTTTTGCCATTAATGCTAATTAACTATATTTATAAAAAGATCGTCCCACTATCGTTTGATTTTTTTGAAATCTTGCCGGACGAAGGTTTATTTTAGATTGTTACCATATTTCTGTTTGGCGAACTCAAGCATTCCGTCATAGAACAATGGCAGCATTTTCAAATTATCCGATTGTTTTTTATATTTACAAGTTCTTATCCGTCGCACCAATTAAAGCTTGTGAAGAAGAAAAAAATAAAAGGAAAAACAAATGCGGAGCATTATTCGTGATGTCCCCGCCCTTGCATTATACATAAAATATGAAAGTTTTCACTTCAACTCAATATTAGGTGGATTAGCAGTCGTGGTCGTGGGCGATTCGTTTTTCAAATTGAGAATTGAATGCTTTTGACAAAATGTTTTACCAAGAAGGCGAAGTAAGCGTCGAATCTTGTAACAAAAAATTGAATTATGAAAAACGCAGCTCTCTCTTAAGTCTTCATGAAAAGGAGGATTTTATAAAAAGTTATTTCCGCTTTATATTGAAAAATAATTTAAAAAAAAAAGAAAAGAAGATTAAGAAAATATTTTAAAAGATTTCTTCATAAGATAAAAACACTTTCCTTTATCGGTATTCGGCTTTCTCGTTTTTATTTGCCTTACGGAAAATTCAAGTTGCCTGGATTCTCGTGAATATATGCCTCATTAAAAATTTATGCCTCCACCGCATTTTCCTTATTCTCTTTCTCCTAACCATGCATCATGCATATAGTTCATCCATCTGTATCGGTGCGTATTTTTGCCCAATACACATACACATATGCACGAACGCGTATTCACATAGTATATAGTGTTATGTTGGGTGCACATTGCGCGTCCTTTGATCGGCAGAGTAAAACGGATATTGTATATAAATTGCCTTTGTAATTGAATATTTATAGTAAAGTTAAGTCTAGTCTTTCCGCTTTATTTTTCGTGGGATTTTTCTCATTTTTATTTATTATAAAATTTCTCTTTCTTTCTATTTTTCATATAGCACCGATAGCATATGAAATATGCTTTTGAATGTCGAGGCATTTATATATCCACCATTCAACAGTTATGAAAATGCAATAACATGGGTAACAAAGGAACACTTCATAGAGTATTCTTCATATTTTGTTCGTTTGTTCGTTGATAAAGTTTAAAGTAGTAAATAAGAAAATAGAAAAATTGCTTATTGTGAATTGTAAAATGTTGAAAATGGCCGAAAGTGGACAGACGCTTCGAAAACAACAACTGAAACAGTGCAACAGATAGTAAACTAAAACTTCTTAATTGCACTAGACACTTAGTAAACCAAAATGAAACTTATCTAAATAGATGAACGACTAAATATCTACTAAAAGATATTTAAATATGTTCTCTATGCTCAGACTAGTGTAGTCATCAACACATATCTCAATTGCATTGGACATTGTATCCAATTAACCAAAGGTGTCTAAATTGCTTTAATTCCCAATTGTCTAAATTGCCTTAATTGACGTGCAAGTACAATTTCAAATGATCCTAAGAACCCCCTAAATTGCGTAACGTAAAACTTGATTGTACCAATATCGGAATAATAATAGAACAAAAAAAAAAAAAAAAATCAGAATCTTGTTCTTTTTTTTTTTTTATTTTTTTTTTTTTTTTTTTTTTTTGAAAGACTTATCCCACCGGCTTTTGTGATCGAATATATATGTAACAATTTATATATATATTTGGATTATATTGTGTCGCTTAAAATAACCAGCGTTGGGCATAAGCGTATTCGACCTAAGCCGTAATAGTTTCTCGTTTCTTCGCTTTACATTACAATTTATTAAAATACATAAATTTTTATATTTCAGAAAATTGATAGCATAAAAATTCAATAATAACACCAGAAAAAAGAAAAACAGATATGACGCCATCGTTGCTGTCTGCTTCAATAGTTACTATCAAATTTATTGAAAATATTTTTTTAATTTTTTTATTTATTTATTTATTTTTTTTTTTGTAAGCCAAAACTACGCAATATTTTTACTGTCATTGGTTTGTGCTTTCGAAACATTTAAGTCAGGCGTGTAAAATTTTGTTAACATGTCTTCCTTTTTAATGTGCTCTTGTTGAAGAAGAAGACACTTTAACATGGTAATGGTACGAGGCAAGTTTGAACTATTCTGATAGATCGCGTATATGCAGGCGCATTACATTTTCTTCGTGAATGTAAAAAAAATTTAAAAATTATTGTTTCTTAAGTAAAGCGATTTTTGGCGAAATCAAGCGTTGCTCATCATCATCATTTATGTTCGATATTGCCCTCATATGTATGTATGTTTATATGTATATAGGTGTGTATGTCTCTCTATCTATCCGCGCGTGTACTTTTTTCCTTCACATTCTTTTTTTTTTTTTGTCAAGCTAAGTCGCCCGGAGCACCGTGGAGATAATGATGATGCAATGGTGCCTCAACAGTTATTTCACTTGACTTGCATGTAGACGCTTATAAATGGTCAAACACAAAATAACAAAAGCTTTCTTAGTAATCATTTTCTTATTCATCTTGATTTCAATGTAAAGTAGCAGTGAAATTGATTGTCAGAAACTCAAACTCAGTTCAAACGCATATACGTTCATCATTAGACATCTACATGTATATGCAGCATCTACCGTATACTAAATGATTTTCATTTGTTAGTTATCAATGAAGTGCATGTAACATATTCTTATGTGAATGTGTGACCAAACAAATAAACACATAAATCTACTTCATTCTCGTATCCACTTGAATGATGTGTCCATGGGCATGTATGTATATATTTATTGAGGCATAGATGTGTTTGAGTGAGCGTGCACGTACACGTGCCAAGGCATCGAAAACAACAAAAACAACAGAAACGAATCATAAATGTGAGTAAAACATGATAGTTGCCCTGGCAGACAAGTGACATTTTATGTTGTGGCGGTTGATGGTTGTGTTATTGCTGTTGCTGCTTTAGTGGTAAAGATAACCGAGCCAAACATTGACCGAATGTGATTCCCCACCGCTACGACGAATCACGAACATTACGTTGGAAATTGTATTGAAAAATGAAAACATAACTAATTTGTACTAACTACCATCGTTCAGCACGACTACTAACGCCGCCATCACTATAGTATTGGTGCTACAACAGCCACTGTTACTGTCATGGCCTCTATATGTAATTTGGGGTGCTATTGACAAACAACAAGAATTGCGTAGAGACCACAATTTTCCGCTTGACGTGCATTGGTAACAAAGCATATGTTGTTTAGCAACAACAGTAACAGCGTATTGTTAGTGCACGTTCAGCTCACCCGATAAGAAGATACTTAACACAATGACAATTGCAGCAACAGCAACGGCAACTGCTACTCGCACAAACCTGAAACGCTCACCACTAAAAACTTTTCTTTTCTCTTTATTTCTGGCATAAAAGGATCGTTTGCTTCTTTTTTTTTTTTTCAAATTTCATACCTAAGCATATCTATGTGTTTCTCTGATTTACAAACTTATATGAATTGACCATATTTAGCCACTACAAAAGAGAGAGAGAAAAACCAAGTTTCGGATGTTTCATAGTGACTGCCAATAATACAAACAACAATATCCAGCATTGCCACCGCGTTTGTCTTGAATAGCCAAATACGCTACTTAGGTCCAACAATTGCTTGATTTGTTTTCTTTTTTTCGTTTTCGTTTTCTTTTTTTTCCTTTTTCTTTTTTCTTGTCGCTCTTGGCAGAAGTCATTTCATTTTCATTTTCATTTTCATTTTTTTTTATTTTGATTTATTTATTTTTGTTGCACACAGCAAGCATCAGCAATATATTGCATTTAATACGTTCGACTTGATTACATTTGTTTTTGACATTCATTCTCAAAGCTTACTTACATCATGTTCGCAAGCAGTACTCAGTTTAGTATTTTCGCATAGTTTTCGTTTAATTCGCAAACAATAATGCGGTAAAATGAAAATCAATTTTCTCCTCAGTTGTTTTCGTTATTATAAATTGAAATTAAAAACTGTTTAGTGGTGATACTAAAGGTAATTTTAATGCAAATTTACAACTATTTAGCATTAGGTGAATAGATGCGCATACCCACACACCCTTCATTTATTATTTCACGTTTTATTTTCAATTAAAAAAGTCAATCAATTCAATTTCAACTGAGCTAATAGGTGCTTATTTTCCCCCTTTATATAATTGATTTGATTGCGTTAAACCCTTTTCAACTCTTTTTAAAACCTCAAACTCATACATTTGCGTCAAGTTAATTAGATTCGAATTTAATTAGTTTGTCATCCGGCACGAAGTGTTTAGTTTATTGAACAATTTAATTAGCGATTCTATTTAGTGTTTCTTATATCCGATCTTAGGTGTAAATATGAAACATGACTTTTTAAAAAAAAACAATGACTCTTTGTCTTACTGCCGTTAATTATCAATGCTATGGTCTTCTTCATCATTAACGATTTTCGTTAACAAATTTTAACTTATTATAGAAGAAACAATATATTATTTTTTTTTGGTCGCGAGAAACAACAAATGCTACTTTGTTGTATTATGTGGCACTGCATGGTATACTTTGTCATTTCGTGGTTGGTATGCTGTGCTTCGGTAAATTAAATATGTTATGCTATAGCATTTATTTGCTTTGCTATTTTACTCTCCACTACATTGAGCTTTGCGCCGCTGACTGCAAATATGCGCTAATCATGATTAAAATATATCTACTTTTACCGCAATCTGAATCGAAACCGATCATACCGCTTCTTATCTATCGAGCTCGATAATATATAGCGAAAATGGGACATGAAACGTTAGCAATAATAAGCTAAAATATTTTTGTGCTATTATCGTTGCTGTATTCGCTAGACGCTTGTCCTTCTGATTAGCACTAGTTTTTCGAGCCGCAATTTCATATTTAAGACGATAAGAAGAAGAAAGAAAAAACGTTAATGTGTCCAATTTCCTGAAAGTATCTTGAAATTTTCGACGTTAAGCCCAAATATATCTGGATAAGCATTACACGGCTAGACAAGCTCAAGTTGATACAGGATTTGATTTGAAATCGAGAGTTATAAGAATATTGAGTCTATCTCCCGGCTCATAGAGGGTGCGTCGGTATTGCATGTAATTTTCATTGTACCACAAATTGCGAAGGATACAAAAATATTGTTTATTTATTATGTTTTAGTTGCGGGCGATTCTTTAGAATGAAGTCATTTTGAAGCTTAACTGTGAGAGTTTGATAAGAAAACATTTTTAGATTAACTTCAACGCTTCTAAGCGAAGTGCTAAGATCGTGATTAAATAAAAAGGAAATAATTGACAGTGCGGGCGTATAAACTGATTGAGTTGATTTTTAAATTTAAGCTGATAGAAGGGAAGGAAAATAGTTTGGAATCACCCTTTATTTCTTCGCAATAAAGAAATAAAGTTAAATCTAACGCGTTATTTATTCTGACTAAAAATGTATGTATATTAATATGTCTCGATAAGGTTACTAAATCTTAAACACGCTATAGCTAAGCTTTATAAATATCGGAAAAATCGAATACGTACCATGGATATGAAAAACTACTGAATATCACTGCGAAAGCTTACTAAAGTATTTTTATTAAAACTTGAGCTAAATCGCTTATTAAGCTGACATGTGTGTATGTATCTCTTACTCGAAGAAGTTACTCCGAGATTTAAGTTTAGAAAAGAAAACTCAAAGCAAAGAAATTATCGTACCAGCGATGATTGTTTGCAAAGTCTCAAAAGATGATAAAATTGCTAACAAGAAATGAGATAGAAAATGAAATGCAAAGTCACTTGAGAAAAAGGCACTTTAAACTAAGATGCACGCAACTTATACAGACATAGATAGATAGATGCATACATACATGCATACATGCGTACATTTGTATGCTTTAACTAATCAGAAACAAGTGTTGCTTCAAATCAAACGCTGTCGAACATTTTGTGTTCTCTTTCTTTTCCCCTTCTTCTGTTTTTCCCTTTTTGAGGTTACAAATTGAAAGGTATAATAAACCAATATTTCAATGCACGCTAAGGGAAAATCCTTTACTCCAGAGTTTCAATTTCTCGTGTATTCGTTCTTTCGTTTTTGTCTTTCATTTTTTGTTTTTTGTTTTTTGTTTTTTTTTGTTTTCTTCTTTTTGCTGACATTAAAAGCTTAACATTAATTAAAACAAGTGTTGTGCCCACAAACTGAAACAGAAAACTTGTTTCAACTTTTCCTCTTGTTATTGTCGTTGCAGGCGTTGTTCTTGTGATTATCTGCTCTTTGCATTTCTTGTTGCATTGCGTTTGCAACTAAAAAATGTTCGGCTTTCAAGTGAGGAGACATAAACTGAAAGTAAGGGTTGCGTGTATATATGTGTTTAGCTACTTATCTCCAAGTACAGATTTTCAGATCTATTATGGCCATATTTTATGTCAAATGCACGCAAACACAAATTGCAAAAAAAAAAAGAAAACAAATAAGTAAATAAAAGAAAAAAAAGGAAAGATACAGCAGTTAAGAGCTCTCAATACGATACTTAAGAACTGAGCAAATGAGTGTTAAAGACTCGAGCAACATAAAGATAATATTCCAAGTAAAAGGACTCAAAAGGGTTTAATTAAAAAAATAAACTAAAAAGGAGAAACAATTACTCCGTTTAGATGAAGAAGGTCAAAGAAACACAAATTACTTACAGTTAGTAGTTTAGAAAGGTTTGCAGGATTGCTGCTGACAGTAATGAAAAACTTACCTGAAAAGAGAAGAAACAAATCCAAAAAAAAAAAACAATAATTAAAAAATTTAATCATATGATGAAAAAAATTTCACTTTCGTGAAAAAGAAATGTTACATGTGACAAAAGGAACGAACAGAAGCGCAACAAAGTTTTATGAATTGCTTTTTAATTAACCTAATATTTGTTGTTTTTTTATACCCTACCCTTACTGTGAAACGAGGCATATAAAATATGTGCGGATGCATGTGTAAAACACAGAAAGACTTAAAATATATTCATTATATATATTCATTACACTTAGCATTGCAAAATCATATTCTGAATCGATATAGGCGCTTCCGTTCGTCTGTCTGTGCAATACTTCCCGATGAATTTTTATACACCACACCACTTGCGATACGAGATATATTAAGCCTGTGCGGACATATGTAACACGCTTAAGATGGACACACCTTTTATTTTCCAATTCATTCAACATTTTCTAAGCCTGTCTGTCCGTCTGTCCATCTGATGTTGGTCCATGGCAATTTGTGTTCAGCAGGTCGAAATTTTTGCGATATTTTGATGAAATTTGATACACCGACCAGGGACCAACGCTATTGAAAATTGTTCGGATCGGTTCAATTCTTTGACAACTCCGCCATATAACGCCCTATTTTGAAAAGTCTTGATATGGGAAAAATTGCAATTTTTAAAATTTTTCGACAAAAGTGACTATGTAGCTGCTTAGTAGCAGTGGTGGCTCGGACAATTTTTGAACCTCCTCTCACATAACGAAGATCGAAGTTCATATGACAAAAAAGTCTAATTTTCAATGCTTCAGTTTTTTTTTTATTCATGAGAATAATGAGGTTTTAAATATATATTTATGATAAATTGAATTTTTCTAGCTTTCAAGTTGGGTCCATTACAATGCACGCGGGAATAACGCACTTGGCTAATTTATCTCTTTGCCTTTCGCGCTTGTAACTCTGCTTTGATGATGCGCCTATCGCCTATATAGAGGATTTATGGATTTTTTCATATTCACCAATAAGGAGAAAATTACAATTCGACGGCGTAGTGTTACGAGGAACGAACGATACGTTGTATGCCAGTCACATACTATGCTAAGTGCCTATATCTTACGGCAAGTTAATGCCACGAAACCTCGCTTATGTTATATTTTTGGTTGCTTTCCGTTAAAGCAATAAAATAAAATATGAGAGGATGGACATATATATCTGCAAGTCATAAGTTTTAATAACTAATATCAATGTGAAATTTGACTTGAACTTTTTAAGTAATAGTTTTATGCTTAGTCTATAAATAGCAAAAATTTCCGGTAGTTGAAATCTATACGTTTTTCCCTTACAAACGATTTTAATTTATTCATTATGACTCTATAGAACGTTATAAAAAAAAAATAAATAAATAAAAAAATAATAATAATAAAACTTTTATGTTATTCTGACATATGCTTCAGGTTATCGTCGTAATCATCCTCATCATTTATTTGAACCATACCCGTCCTATAGTTCTAGTTAATCATCAACTGTCAAAGTTTAGAAAGAATTGTTAAATGGCAATTATTTCAAAATATTTTGAATTCATTTGCATTGAAGTAAGAAAATATGTATATGGCAGTGAGTAATTATTATTAAAACTATAAACATTCGGTTTAAAACGATAAGAATTTCGAAAGAATTTTTCTTTTACTCTTTTCACGAAACTTTTATATACAAATGTATGTATATATATATATATGTATTACCGAACATTCAATAACATCTTATCTCGCGTGCACGTCATTTCATTTATCTTTATCTGTGGACTTGATCTGATACTGCTGCAGCTGGTGCTGCTGCTGCTGCTGCTGTTGCTGCTGCTGCTGTTGTTGTTGCTGCATTGTTTTTTATAAAAGCCTTCCGTTCTTCATCATTTTTCATCATAAAAAGAAGAGACTTTAATCATTTTAAATTAATTTGTATAAGAGCTCCCGTTACACTATCATATTACATTTGCTGCTGCTCTACTGCTGTCATTTAAAATAATATTTTCTCAATTAATAATTTACATTTTAATTGAAAAAAAGGGGGAAAAAAGCAAACAAAAACAAAAACCAAAAATAAAAACAAAAAAAATAAGCAAGCAAGCATTGGGTACAAAACAGATACAGGTGGATTTAATAAAATGTTGACCTGGCTGTCGATGTTTACGATGATGAAGTTGTCAACAAATTAATTGGAGGTTTTTTCCTGTTACCAAGGCTTCCGTTAAAGTGGAAACAATATATGAATATATTATATTATTAAAATAGTTGAAATAATAAATAAAATCGTATAAAAATAATTTTTATATGAAAATCATTCGTGAAACAATTTAACGGATAAACAAATTAAAAAGTCATTGAAAATATTCGTTTCACATTTTGTCATTACGTAAAGAGCATTATTTTTATTTGCACCACTTTAACGGTTTCAATAATTTCATTATTCCATTTGTAATCTACACCCATTTGTCATCAATCCGAAATTCAGAATTAATTTAACAATAAGCGTCCGTCTGTTCGTCCATCGATTTTTTTACGTTTTTGGAATTGCAAAAAAAAAAAAAAAAAAAAATTTTAAACTTCGCGCAGTCAATTCATCGACATCATAAATTTAAAAGTAGACGCAATATTGTCTCATAACATAAAACGCTTATCTATAGATCTATAGATCTGAAGTTATATATTCTTTCATTTGCAAGCACATTAGAGAAGTCGTCAAATTCAATAAAAAAATTCCTACTGTTTAAATGTGTCGCGATCTGAATTTTTTGACATTCGTTGCAATGTATTCGGCATTCGTTGCGATACAATCTGAGCGTGCGTTTTTATACTACCAGCCTTAAGGGTTTTATGCAAATTTTACAATAAACAAAAACAACAAAAAAGACGGTAGCCTTTATTAAACACGTTATATATACATATATGAAGACTGAGGGTCATTTGACACGTTCACCCTCATTATAAAATCAGTGACCGCTTCTTTTTTTCTGTTTTTTTATAATAGTAAAAGCATAAGACTGCTATAGACGTTGTGTGCATCTGCAAGCGCACGCAATGGACGTCTATAGACATTGATCATGTCAATCAGTTTGTCTTTGCGACAATAGACTAAATTCGCTTCCATATAACCTCCATCTTCAATCAGTTCTATCGGTTCATGAGACCGCTTGCGATTGTCGACCACCCTTAATTGCGATGTATTATAACGGGATTATGTGTAGACAATTTTGTAGCTTACGCAATTGCCTTTAAAATCCTGTCAGATTCAGACATGAAAAAACGATTTCTAATTCAATCCTGCACTCGTCCTTTTGCCTTTTCTACTACATTTGTTCTGACCTGTTAAGTGCTTGTTACTGTTGTTGTTAGGTGTTTGCAAAAGTACCAGTTTACATAGCGGTTGAATTTGATAGGTTTGACCTTCCTCTGCATAAAATAACAGTTTTTCATTTCGTTTACTATTATTGATTTATTCAGCGTACGCTGACGATAATCATTGGGTGCTCAAAATTCTTCTTTTCCCAAATTTATTACTTTAGTTTTTTATTTGAAGAAATATAATGTCGAAGCCCACCAAACACGTTCTGCTGATACTGCTGCTCCAAAGTGACGACACGAATTGACTGAAAATGCCATTTTTTGGCCACTTGTTGCAAGAGTTGCCCAGGCTACACTGTTGCAGCTTGAATGGGATGTTCTGCCACACCCGGCGTACTCAGCGGACATAGTGCCTCATGATTATCACTTATTCAAATTGGTGCAGCATTGACTTGGCTGGCCCGCGGGCCCGCAAAATTGAAAAAGTGCAAAAAAGGGTCGATGGGTGGACAGCTGTCAAAACAATGTAAGTTGTTTCGATGTGATATCGCCATGTCGCCAAAAATATTGCAAAATGTTGTAGAAAGTGATGAAAACTATTTTGCTTAATATATATTTTACCAATTTTTCGCAATATACGCCTTTTCCGAGTGAAAATGTGATCAACATTTTTGCAAACACTTATATCAAAATAAAATCTACACAATATAAAAAAAAATATATATATAAAAAAAATATTTCTTAAGTGGATTGCTATCCGTTCGCGAGATTCTAATAATTTTACAGAACAGTCTAACAAAAGGTTTGGCTGCATGTGGATGGTGAAACCACGAACCACGGCAAAGTAATGACCGCATCGGACGCGTTTAAGCAATTTTAGGATGGATAATCCTGATTTATTTATATACATGTGCGCAGGTAAAAACTACCAGCACCACATTGATGCATTCATTTAAGTAAGTAAGCGGCTTCACGAACACTCAGATTGATTCATTTGATGATCGATTCGCAACAGCTAATGGAATGAAATGATTATCTAATTTTTACGTTGTGTGCACATTAGAGCTGATAAATATGTTGAATGTATTCCAAGTTACGTTTTTGATATCTCATGATAAAAACTCTGTTAAAAAAAACCGTCAACAGCGCACGGGCGCATCGATTTATCAGAAGGATACGATTAAAAAAATAACACGAAACTTAGGTAGATATGTTTTGCTATGTTAAATGTGTGGATGTCTGAGTTGTTTACCAGAAATTTCTGATTATCAATTATGTGGCCATAGCAGCAGTGCGTCGTTATTATTCTCAAATAATCGACATAAACAGAATTTGCTCTTCGATGTCTACCGAATAGAATCCAAATATGCAGACAAACAAAAAGAAAAATTTTGGTTGCCTCAAGACTATCTTTAGGTTTTTAGGGCAATACTTAAGAATAATTCCTGCACGTGTTAATCGACTCTAGAGCATTTGCATTTTTATTTTGGTCATCTCAATGGGATCTCAATCACTCTTAATGAAGTTATTGAAAAATACATCAATTTTATGAAAGTTTGCTTGCCAGGATGACAACACCAATTTACACTCAAACTTCTGGTAATGAGAACGAAAATTACTGAAAATATTGATATTAAAATATGCAAATTTTATTGCTAAAAAAAGAAAAAAAAAAGAATAAAAAAGCAAGTAAGAAAATTGTATTTGGTCGTGACCGAATCTCTTATGTCCGTCACCGTTATCCTAATAAAGACAAAAAAAAGTAAAAGAACTTAATATTCATGCTTCATAATTGGGAGTGGGCTAAGCTGATTTTTTTTATTTTGAAAATGAAAGATTTTACCGCATAGGCGTGTGAACGCTGTATGCGTGTCCTTTGAGAAGTTTAAGTCATCGCCAAACTCTTTAGAAAATTTGTATGCGATATCTTCATTTTTATGAAGATGGGGAGCATGTTTACCACAGATACTACATAGTTGGACAGATGGACAGACGGGCATGTTTAGATGCATTCCAAATTTGAAACTGCCGAAGAATTTATTTACTTTGTGGGGTTTTTGAAGCTTCTTTCTACGTATTATAAAAGTATTGAAAACAAATGTTAAATCTTGGTACACTATAATATTGGGTAGGCGCGGTCAATTTTTTCCATTTTTATAGATACGCGTTCAAAATTTTTCTGTGTTGATTTATCTGTTGTAGTTTATGAGGAATGAGAAAAGACAATAATTTTCTATTCCTTTTGAAAAACAGAGATGCACTTAATTTACATTGTGTCCTGGGCATGTCCTTCGACCGAAGGACAGTACCGACCTGTGTCCGAAAACTTTCAATCTTTCCGCCAAATTTGAAGTCGATAGCTATATTTTTGCGGTCAGGAGAATGTTTATAACAGACATTACATAGACGGACAGACAGACATGCTTAATTCGATTTAGAATTTTAATGGTGATCAAGATTATGTATACTTTGTGGGATTTCTCAAGTTTCCATCTGTGTGTTGCAAGCGTTTTGACAAAATGAATATACCCATCATCAGGCTCCACGCCTGTGTGATATGCTGGATAGGCGAGTGCAGAGATAGCTAGAACTGTAAAGTTATTACAATTATAACATATATAATTAATAATTTATTAAAATTATTTTACATGATGAAAATATTTTGCGAGATGAAAATATTGCATAAAATTGCGGTCATAAGTGGTTAGCTAGGAATGAACCGGCCAAGTAGATAGACAGGAAGGCATAAAGGGCTGAATTGCGGTAGAATTTACCAAAACCAATTCATTAATTAACACACAGAGGATAATATGAAAACAAGAGCAAACAAACGCACTGTATGTATGTATGAAGCAGCCATGATCTTTTTTTTTTTTTGTTTTTGTTTTTTCGCCGAACCGATACGTGGGCATACATGAAACTACAATTTACTATATTGCATACCGAAGGATAGACGAACGGGTGGACGCGTATGCATGTCGAGTCCGCGTATTTTAATTATATCGCATCAATTTGCATATCGTAATATTTTCCAAAGCAGAATTGAAATGTATGTACGTATATCAGTAGGGGTATTTAACGCAAATGCCTGTGTATGCGTGTATTTGCTTACATGAATTATTATTACAATTACTCACGGATTATGTGCGGCTTTTCTTTTGTATTGCCAGTCATGAGATTGCAGCTTTTTGGCTTGCATTTGACGTCTCTTCATACGCTCGCATATACCTTCATAAGCATATGCATATACATATACATATATGAAAAGGGATTTTGTGCGTTCATGTCAGCACAGCGTGCATTTAATCATTTTACGCACGCTTGATATAAGTCCAAGCAAATTGTCAGTGAAATCAGAATTCGATTGATGGATTCCTGCACATTATTTTAAACGGATGCAGCCATATTTCGTCTTTATGAAAAGATCGCCTGCAAAATTTTCACTTAGCAGTCTTTACGCTTTTTAATAATTTATGCACATTTTCAAGGAGAATAATTACGAAAATGGCAGATAAAAATTAGTAAGAAATTTATTGCTTTTGAATCTCAATTTTTTATTGTATTCTCATTATATTAAAATAATTTAAGCTAATAAGTGAACCGACTAAAGATAAGTAAATTTATATCCATGATATTAATCTTGAGCTGAATCTGGGAATCGAATAGCTTCAAGGTAAACATATATAGGAATCTCATGTGAGTCAAAAATACATATATATATATATATATATATATGTATATTCTCTTGGAATTACTATCTACTAGGTTGAGTCATAAGTAATTTCCGATGCCGTTAGATAGAATCTATTGTTCGTATTTATCCACCATAAGTCACCGAAACAAACGAGTTTTTGTTTTGTTTTTGTTTTCACTATATAGATAAGGGTTCAGTTAGTCTTCTGGCAACTGTTCTATATGCTGCACGTTACACTCAACTGTTTTTGTCTTAATCTCTGAAATGGAGAGTCAAAAAGCATGCTTTGGAAATTTAAACAAAGCAATAACGCTAAGGTGACAGCTGAAAAAGTATGCAGCGGGCAGTTAGAAATTGATTTGTAAAATTCCGAGGGGACGTCCTTCCGAGTTTGATGACAACCCTTTAAATGCAGTAAATGAAGTAAAATCCATGGCAATGAACATGACATCTATCGAAAATGTTGCATACCTCACAAGACTTCATCGACTGTTAAATTAACATAATTTTGTTATTCAATGAAAACGAAAGTTACCTAGGACTGGAGGTCCATCACATATATTGAGTACAGATGTTAGTCGCTGTAAAGCTTCGCTTCAAGTTTTCGTAAACTTGGTTTATTGAAAGAGAAACACAATTATTTTTCTGTATATTTGGCCCTAACATTCCCCCTATTTTCTAACTTACTAATAACATTAGGGAAGTGGTTGCCAGATTCTTCAAGGTATTTAACTACGGCTACCAGAACTTTTTTATTTAATGACATACGATGATGTAACTCTAAATAATGTATAAATTTTTCATTGAAGTGCACGAGGTTACAATCCACACCAAGATGGGATGAATGGAAAAACGAGAACCTATACGCATTGTAACAAAAGCCCAAGTTCATCATCCAGACTCCGTTTCGTGGAATCAACATCTCAAAAGAACATTGAATAGGTTCGGTAGAGAATAGTGCCGCTAGGTTAAACAGCATTTATTATTGAATCACCGATAGATCTGTCAGATCTGGAATCGGAAACGACCTTTAAATGATATCCGATCGTTTTGAATTAAGTAAAGCGAATTCATTCGCTCGTTCATTGAGAAAATTATGAGAAATTTTTTCCATTATATAATGTATTGAAGAGGCATGACAATAACTGACAAACACTTATATACTGCACAGTACGTAACATTTTCAGGAACGATTTCTTTATGGCAAGAAAAAATTAACTTTTTATTTCCATTTAATTTTAGTTCTATTTACTCATTTGTTAAGTGATTTTGAAGACGTGGCCTATTAACTAGTTACGGAGAGACATTTCATGCGCACAACGAAACTGCAACATAGCGATATGCAAGTCAGCTCCATAAACTCTTACCAGCAGCAAAATGGAAATTGTGAGCTAAGCTTACTCAGTGGCAATGCATTCCAATATCTAGCAACAAGAACAGTAAAATAGAGTTAGAAAAACGTGGTATTAATATGAGAGGATTTCTATTTGATCGAGACAACTGCAGCCATTCTCTTACAAGGCTTGGAGATCGAGATAGAATGATTTTGATGAGGCAGTTAACCAACCCGAATTTTAGGTAATCGGTGAAGGAGAGTTTTAAGAGAGTATGAACGAAGGAGGAGGTGCGGTTTGATGCTATAAACAAAGCGTGTTATACAGTTGGCAATACTTTGAAGTTTCCTCGTAATCTATACATTGGGCGCCCAGAAAAGACTTTAATACAATAGTTAACATGTATGATGAGAAGCGAATGCCCGATGGCGTATTTACCCTGCAGAAGCAGATATAGGTTTAAATTGTACAATTTTTGGAACGTAAGAGAAAGTTAAGCAGAGACATCGTCAATGTAGTCGTAAAGTTGTTTTGTCCGATTTTCATTCATTTTATATTAAAATAAATTCAAAAAGCAAAAAAACTGAGGAAAACAGTAAAAATTCACAAAAGAAAAAAAAAGTGTAGTGTACACTAACATACAACCAGACAAAACTACGCCCACCGTAAAGGCCTTGCTACTGGTATGTATTTCGTATTTTGGCCGTCGCATCTTTATACACTGTGCTTGGGTTCCACAGCGGGGTAAGAAGAAATTAAATGAATTTTATTTTTATCAGGCGACCCTAGAAGTGGATGTGGCAACAGAAATTGATCTCCGCTCACGCTTTTGTAAATGCTTTTCTAAAACGTGCTTGCTAGCAGCCTCAGTCATTGTATTTTTTCTTATAGTACTCACGACGAATATATTCTTTGTCTTTAGATATTTTATTAACGGTACGGATATAAGCTGCCGAGAGCATATCGAATAGCGGACGTCGTTTTATCATTTGGTATTTTATTGCTGTTTTAACACATTGCTGACCGCTCGGGGAAATCTCCTTATTTTTTAAAATGTCAGTGCACGACCGATCAGGAAAATCTCCCCGTTTGACAATTTATATTTATTGTATATAATTTGATGCCCGCTTCTCTTCGTTGATCACTATAGTTTTTAAATAATAAAAGGAATTTAAAAGAGAATCATAGTAATAGTGATGGGGACATTTATCGGACCAGGAAATAGATGTCGTAGAATAATTTCAAACGATTCGGAAAGTGATGAGGACGAGTGGTCGGAAAATGATAAGCATATATGTTTAGAAGAAGAATAAAATCTACGAACTTCAGGTGTAAAAATTATACCAAAAAATAAAAAAAGTGTATTGGATGTCATGCAATTGTTCCTTGGAAATGATTTCTTCGAATTATGCACAACAGAAACTAACAGGTGTCACATGCAAGTTTCACGCAAATATAAGGAACATAAAATTGCTAAATGGACTGACGTGACAATACAAGAAATGAAAAAATTTATGAGTTTCCTCATTATGATGGGACAAGTGGAGGAAGTAAAGGAACTTTGTATGATTATTGGTCAACTTCGCCATACATTGAAACTCCTATGTTTTCCAAAACAATGTGTCGCAATCGATTTATTCAAATATGGAAAATGTGGCACTTTTGTAATAATGGCATGATGATTGATAAATCAGGTTAGGTTGTGTAAAATTAGAAATGTTATAAACTATATGGAAAACAAATTTCAAATTAATTATTTCTATTAACACTATTTTACTATTTTATTTCTTTCAATGTTGATAAATACGTAATTGTTGTCTACACATATATTTGAGAACTTCACTAGTTATTACACGTAAAAAATGCCTGGTGGGTAGGGTGCAATTTGTGCGGTCGGCAATGTGTTAGTAGTAGTGGCGGTATCTCTTTATTTCTTCAAAACGCTTTAGACAACACATTGTCTTAGCAATGGTTAAGAAGTCAAAGTGAAAATCTATAACTTGCGTATTTTATATAAAATTTGTTCATCTCAGAAACATTTATGTTGAACGAGTTCCCTTTCAGCAAGATATGGCCTACTAAATAGTCTTTTGCACTATATGTTCAAAAATATCGTTGATAAATATTTAAATGTAATATGAGTGTGACGTTGTACCACCTATTTCAACATCAAGGAGCCGCACAAAGGCGGTGAATTTTTGATAAATGCGTTATGCTTTGCAACATACCAATGTGTAGCACGTTGAAATTGCTTCACATCTACGTCAACTAGGATTTCCTTATCATTATCCAAAATATGTTTATTTTCCGGATGACGATATCAAACACAGTCATCAGTATCCGAACATTCTTTCTCAATGTATCAGATAACATTTCCAAATTTTCAATGTCCAAGTTGTCATTATTTTCTGCAACAATTTGGATTCAATTTTCTTTTCCCTTTTCGTTGCAACGTGGCACAGAAAATGCCAAAAATTTATCCATTTCGTTATGCGCTTACATGAAATGTAAAATTTTACTTACACGACCGCTAATGATAATTGTAAACGTGTATGTACGTTTGTAAATTCTTTATAAAATGAAAAGCAGTTGCGATTTTTTCCTTCAAATTTACTGGGAATTTTTACAATAGCATATACTTAAGTAATATGTCAGATATATGTTTATCTGACAATCGCTTCCTATTAAATTACTAAACTTTGCATCTGACAAGGAATATAATAAAAATGAAAATTATTAAATTTTGCTACGAAGAGAATTTAATATATTTCCGCTCGATACATCACAATATTTATTTTTATTGTCGCTTTGATCAAGTAATCCAACGACACCGATTGCCGAGTATTTACTTGACGTTTTTTTTTTTCATATCTCGATCATCAGTTATCAGTGCAGTCAAACCATGAAATTTTTACTTGTATTCTTGAAGTATTTTATAGCGACTAAGTTAACATCACATTTTTATTCTTCTTCCCTACACATATGTGGCCAAGGACTATAAGAGCTCAAGGAAGAGCGTAAAAGCTTTTTTCAAGGAATAGTCACAAAACCGTTACATATTAGATTAAAAATTCCTCATCTTAGTCCGTTTACATTCGTTCTAAAGGAAATTGAAAATTCATATCAGTCCAGTTAGGCTAAGTCTGTGATATGTTAAAGTCAATGTCTACTATGGTGTTTATTTACTTTCCTAAGCAACTTTTTTTTTTTTTTTTTGAGCAATTCTTATAAACTTTTAACACTTTAACATAATTGATTGTTGTGTTTAATACAAAAAAAAAAATACGTGTATGTTGTATGTATAACAATAGTATAGCTGCACTGACAAATAGCGTACACGTGAGCGACAGATGAATGTAATAAAGTGAAATTGAATTGCATGTCAAATGGAAATTTTCATATGATTATAATTTAAATGACTTGACAACATGAAATTTGTCAATTTAATATTAGCGAAAAGGAAAGAAAAAAAAAAATAGAGGAATTACGGATCAACTGATTGCTTGGTTATCCTTGGAAATTTTGTTAAGGCAAAATTGATATTAAGTGATGTGAAATAATTTCGCTTTTTCCTTTTTCATACCTGATGCAAACCAAAAATAAAAATAATCGAAAAAAAAAAAAAAAAATTTCTTTGTTATTACACGCGTACGCTATGCGTTTTTTAGAGACCATTTTATATATATATATATATATGTTTTTCTTATGAAAACAATTTGCATCTATCTGCATGTGGCAATAAAAGTTCAATGACGGAGAAAAAAAACACTTTAAACAATAAATACAATAACAAAAATTCCAATTGAATACATTGAATTTCAATTGAAGAACATAACTGTATAGGAAGAGAAACGTAGAGAGAGAGGCAGCTCACGTATCTGAGACCGAAAGCGAAAAAGAGCGAGCGATATTTACATTCGCAAAATTGGTCACATATTTTATTTAAACTGCGTCTTTGCATGCTGCATGCATGCTTTGCATGTTTTTATGTTACAGCATTTTGTTGTTGTTATTCTAGGATTTGCAATTCCGGTTGTCATGTTCAGAATTATGCATTAGCCCTAAAATGCAAAGCCCTAAATACTTCTATATCCCCGAAGGAGCTTCAGTAAGCTTCAGAGTCGATCTCTGTTCGTCATAAAAGAGAAACTACAAAAAATTTAAACTGGACAGATGCCTTTAGTTGCCAGCGAAAAGTGAAATTCGATTCGCTTAATAAACTTTAAAGTTTGTGCAAATAAAATAATAATACAAAAATAAATATTTGATAATTTGCAAAAAGAGCCTTGAATTGCAGGCACAATTGGTTCTATTTAAGCCTTGAAGATAAAGAAGTGTTTTCATATATGATGGGTGTCCAATATTCGACTTTCACGACTTTCTCAGTTCATTTTTAAATTTTTTTATTTATTTATTTTTTCTCTTCTTTAATTTATGAACTCAATTTTTTTGTTTTTTTTTTTTTTTTTTTTTTATCAGCGCATACATAAATATTGGCAGTTTTTGTTTTTTTTAATTTTTGCCATTGTAGGGAAGTGACAGAGAAGAGCAAGAGATCGTCGAGTGGTGATACACAAAACTCCTGATTTCAATTGTATTTTTGTTCGCTATTGCAAATGCAACACATGTCGCTTCTGTCCACACATGTATACGCAAAATACTCACACCATGCGGCGAAAACAATGAACTTTGTTGAAAAACAGCGAAATATTGAGAGGAAAAAAAAGTGAACAAAAATAAATTTATAAATGTCATTTATAACTGGATTAATGCACAGCGCAAAACGGGGGCATGGAGTGGAGTGGAAGAAGTTCGGTTCAAGTCGAATTTTTTTTAACCCACATGCATTTTCTCTAACCCACGTGCATTCTTCGTCGACAATACGCGAAAGCACATGGCATGGCAAATACACTAAATGTATAATGAAAAAAAAATTGTTAATCCTTTCAGATGGAAGCAAATCGTAAATTATTCCTACTTAACTTATTTTCCTAAAAGCCTTTATACCCCCTTTAAAAATGGATTTACGTTCCTTTCGTCAAAATTTTCACAACGCCGTAAAGTATATATTGTTTCCCCCAGTATCAAAATTGGAATCGATTTAGGCATGCCTTTCTGTTCGTCAGTCTGGGGGTCTGTGCAATGTTCGAGCTCAACATTCTCGTGCTCGCAAAACTGAAGATATCTGCTTCAAATCTGGCACACATTGAATGGTTTCGAATCGATGTTTCGAAGGAGGCACCTACCAACCACCAACATGAGCTAAGGACATGTGCACTTGGAAGAGCAAAAACAATTGGATTTTATTTCTTCGTTTATCAGTGGGACAACAAAAGAACACAACAATTAAACATTCCTAGGCATATTCTAGAAAAATCGGCCAAATCCATCCAATGTTATCGACTGTTTCATTTCCGTATATCGACATAAAGAATTCCTCCGCAGCGGAGTATAATTTTTTATACTCTTAACGTTCAGTTTATTTTGAACAGTAGGAGGCGAAAACGCATGATGATAGTTGTAGCTTGTAGTAGTTATTTGCAGTAGTATACGTCTCACACATATAGAATAGTGAAATCGGCGGAGACGCTGCGAAACGATAAAACTCTCATGTCAGATGCTCTCTCTACAACCTATTAACGCCATTTGTGCATATGTTTTCTTTTTCATCACTGTCTGCATAATTTTTCCTACTATTTGTGATAATATTTTCTCTCTAGTAGTTACGTTAAATTCATACCTCTGTTACGGCGATCTTTAACTTGTCCACTTGCGAAGATCTAATCGCTCTTTTACTTTACTTTTATTAACCCCAAAAGCGTCCGAGAACAGCCGCTTACTGTAAACAATTTCTTTGTCATAAAATCCTATTCCGCTTGTAACGTTTAACAAATTCATTTGTTTGTAGATTTTAAGGAGGTTAAGGAGCACGCATACAAAAGAGAACATTAGGGGGAACAAAGATTTCTTGCGAAGTTTTGTGTTTCATGTGCCGAATCGGCGAAAGTATCGCAGAATCACCATCGCATCGTTAGCCGTTCAAACAGCGCTTTGAAACAGAACGAATTGGACTGAGTTAGATGACGAAATCAACACTTCTAACTGATAATCTGGACGTGAAAGGCGTTATCACATGACTTACCTCAAGAGAGTTGAATACTGTCCGTCATGGGCAACATTTTCTCCCATCAAAACTTTAAATAATGTGACAAAACAAAGATCGGTCCCGTATCTAATATGTGTGGGTGTGGTCTCTTTCCTCCTGTTTCCAAAATGAAACACATCACTTTGATAAAAAAAAATACATTTTTGATCATTTGAAAGCATTAAAGCAAATTTGCTACCAAAGCTGAAGTCTCAATAATCCGCGTGTGAAAGTTTATATAATGCGATGCCGTTAAGATTAATTTTGATCAACACAAAGCTGGTTAGTTTTTCTTTCGTTCTTCGTTCAGTACGCTTTGCATACGATATTTAGTAGAGACGAACGCAATAGCAAAGTCAGTGCGCCATCGTATGTGTGGGTAGCATCGTGTAAGATGTAGGCTTATAAATATATTTGAATTAAATGTGAATATGTACTGCTGTGCTGTTTAGTTTTCTGTAGTACAGAATTTTTACCAAAAAAAAAAAAAAATAAATAAATAAAAATTAAATAAAAACAAGGAGAAAAAATAGCAAATGTCCAGAATGAAAACAAGCTTCCTATTATATTTCCTATTCGAATTTTATTAATAATATTAATTTTTTATTTTTCAATATTATGAAATATGTTTTGTTAATAAACACGTTTTTTTTTTTCGTTAGACTGTAGCTTCAGAAAATAAATTTTAGTTTAGTTCATGTTCGATTTAAAGTAATTTGAGAAAAAGATATGTGGAAGCAATGTATCTGATGGATCCGATTTTGCGGAAACAAGATCGTTTTATATCTAATACCAGAAAATGAAATACATTTTCTTATTTCTCACTCTCATCAGTAGTGGGGATTAGAGTTAACGGTTAGGTCCATCCCTCCTGGCATAACTTTAATTGTATCGAAACTTTCACTTCCGTATTCCAGTCTGAGTTTTAAGCATTTTTAAGCTTAGTCGATGACAATGAACCGGGGAATATATGCATCCGTTTGAAACTGTTTTTCTTGATTTTTTTCATTTCACAAAACTCCAAAAACAAGAACAAATCAACAGGCGTGCATAAAAATATCTGATCGAAATCTGTGACGCCTATCATAATATCATAATATTCTGAAAAACCGTACCTATTGATTTAAGGACAGCTCTAAGCCTATTCACGCTATCTGTGTGCAAGGGGATGATGGCAATACGTTTGCTAGAGCAACATGTACAAAAGTTCGTTTAATCAGTTTAAATTGACACCGGAGGTCATATTCATTAAAGACTATATTATTATATGCTTGTCTACTCTCACAATTCGCCCGAGCGCAGAAAGACATGTAGTTCTAGAGTTGGCTATATGCATATGTATATGTGAACATGTATACAAATATATATGCAAATTCATATGTGTTTATATGTACGGGCAGATGTATGTTTTCTGATCTCACACAATCTCTTTATGACATTTGTTGATAAGAGTATAAAATATAAATGAACATCACATTTGGGATAAGGAGAGATATCTTAGATTTCATCATCCGTTCGCGAAAGTACAGTAAGTAAAGTAAATGTAAACAAATCTTAATTTAAAACTTTGTACACACACGCGCAGATGGTAATCTTAAGAAAATATATTAAAAATTTGAATATCATTCCACGTTATTATGAACCGCAGTATTCAGGTCATCAAATTTTTCGCTTTTATTTTGTTTTCTGAAACCTTACAATATTATACCTATTATAGGAGCATTTGTAACAAATAGTACCTTTTGTTCCAAGTATTGACAACTTTCAAAAACCCTCTGATAGTTGGATAGATAGGACAATAACTACATTGAGTCAAAATCTTAAATTAATCAAGAATATATATATATATGTAGAAAAACTTCATGAAATATCGGTGTATCCTGTTAACAAAGGTTGTGTCGAGGATGAATCGATGCTATGATCCGGATATATTTTAAAATTCTCCAAATTTTAGAAACTTTTCTAAGCATTGCAAGCGGTTTGTTATTTTTGTAACTCAAGTAACTCAAGGAATGTCGATGCCAAGACAGCCAAAAAGTGTATTAAATAAAGAAGGGGGCAAGGAAAGAGGGAGTTGTATTCACCTAGATTCAAGTTGAAAGTGAAAACATGTGTGACCAAGGAAAAGACCGCTGCAAGTAGATAGTACCAACGCGATTACAGAAAGTGAGAAAGAAAATCAGACAGAGATGCGAACATATAGATAGGAGTGAATATACTAAGCAATCACTATTATATTGGGACCGTATAATGTTTTAGTTCTTAAATCCGTAATTCTCTGTTCTAAGAGCACAAGAAATTGAATCGCAATACTTTGAGGTTACAAACATTGCACATATGATGTACATATCTTTCACCCATTGTTACATACGTAAGGAGAAAACGGAATAATCGAATTTATTTAGCAAAGTTTTTTCGTCCTAAAAATATATATGAGATACGGTAATCGGGATGAGGGCAAATCGTCATGGTTTGAAATATACATTCCAGCGTATGAGCCGTTATAAGATCGATTTATTACGCGATCCCATTTTAATATCGTGTACGAATGATGGGTATGATGGATTCGGATCAAGCCAAATACGGTCATCTTCTTACTATAGTTTGTCTGTTTCCTTTCCTATCATTCATAGTGTCAAGGAAAACGTTCTCTTTCAAGTGCTTGTTGATTGTTTTATTATTGTGGTAGGCGAAAGTGCCTGAAAACAGGGAACAAAAATATTCTTTTTTTCTCTTTTTGTTTATATATAAATTGTACATAGGGGATAAAGGTAAAGTAATATATAGAGGAATTTTCTTTTTATTCAATCATCATTTTATTTGTACATATTTTTTCTTAAGAGGGACCACCTCTTGTCCTGGGTTTCTTTCCCTTTATAACTATTTCGAACTAGCGCTCTTAAGTGCAATAAATATTAATTATATAACTGATGAATGCACAGAATTGTGTAAATGGGAAGAAAATATTATCTTGGAAAGTAAAGAATTCGTAGAAGTCATTGACTATAACAGGATATAGTTGTGAGTTGCAGTACTGGCAATAGAAGCAGCATAAGTTACTTTTTTGATTTTTCCCATAATTTAAATGAATGTAAATTAAAGCATATGTTGCACAGATGACTCGACGGCGAGCTATGAAAGATACTAAAGATAGTCGTCGGTTTATGTTACTTATAAATGTGTTCTGGCAAGAAATGTGTTGCTTAAGCAACATCGGTGCACTTAAGACTTACTTAGATAATTTTTTTTGCATTTTCTTCCCTCTTTTCTTTTCCTAAGAATTATATAAAGTTTTTCTTCTTTTTTTTTTTTTTTTTTTGATGCTCCGGTTAAAATTTTCGTAATTGTTTTCGTGTATGAATGCCTGTGTAACAGGCTCTGTAATTTGTCATTTTAAGCAGGCAAGCTAATCGTATTAAATCCTTTCATTGATTTATTATAGGAATTAATATGTGATTTTAGCAAAACAATAGCGTATTTT
>KK502442.1:475826-515378 GCA_000688735.1 Glossina austeni
TGTGGAAGAAAGAATTAATTGCGAACCTATTAAAACTATGCACACACCACACGTTCACAAAGCCACGCAGCCACACTGTAAAGCAATTGATGCCAATTTAAAGGTAGACACAATTGTTACAAAAAGACTACGCCGTAAAGGAATATAAGTGTATGTGAGTGAATGCGGTAAATCCTCTTGCAAAGTATACGACTAACTGTGTATCTATCTACTATCTACCTATCTATTGGTACCATATGAACAATAAAAGCCAAACAAATTGAACCGGCTTTAAGATATGGTTGCGCACATATATACATATGATTTTACACGTTAGTAAAAGTTTGTATTTGCGTATGCACGTGTTTGTGCGTGCACGAGTGTGCAAGATATAACGTTAGCTGACGTACAGTGTAAATTTATAACAGGTTGAAAAACTTTCGTAATTAACTTTTGCGGTTTTTACTTACATAAAACACAATGCCGTTAACAAAGTTATTGTCAAATAAAAAAAAAAAAAAAAAAAAAAAAAAAATGAAATGAAATGAAGTGAAGTGAAAGAAATCGGCGATTGCAACGGGGGAGGCGGGAGAAGTAAACCATCTTTGTGAAATTCGAAGAAATAGAAAGATTTTTCACTTTCTAACTAATTATGACAACCAACAGAATAAACACAAGGGAGAAGAAGAATTCGTAAGCTTGTTACAGCGACGAATTCTTTTTGTGCTTAATTCCTACTTAACGTGCAGTTAAGTTCGAAATAAAAACGCGATCGCTGCACATATAATATCGGGCTGCAGGGTTTATTATATTCAAAATTTTCAATTCACTTATTGGCCTAAATCCATTATGTAACTGCAACTGTATTTAATCATTCTATGATAACATAGTGTATAAAAAACTGTTGCACACCTGAACAGTTAGCTTGTAGACAACATCTTAACGCATTTTGTAAATTATTTGTTATGGGAAAAGGAAAAAGTCTATCATTTTCTAAGGAGATCTAGCACTTTTTGCTTGTTTTATATTCTCAGTAATGCAATATTTTCTTTTGTCAGTTGTGTTTAAATGTATGTATGTATTGAACTTACTTTCGGAGAACGTAAGCATTTCTCTTCGAGTAATTTTAAAAACTTTTCGACAAATAATCTTCAAGGATAGCGTACTATGAATGCATGTCAATGGTAATGGAGTTATCCGAAACTTCGTTCTGGGGATTAGCGGTCTTCGGTTAGGCGGCCGTCCAATGAAATTGTTTACTTTACAATTAACATTGTAAGCTTCATAAGTATATAGTGTTAAGAAATTGTTCTATTTATTTATATACGTTTTTTTTTTTTTTTTTTTTTTTTCACAGTAACAATTATAAGGAAATAAATATTTTTTAATTTCTTTACTTTCTACCTGCATATTAAAGGAATTTCTTATTGTGTGATTCAAATTTGCGCCAGTTGTGGTCTACTTCGGAAGATGCTTCGCGAGAATGCCCGAAATGTTATCATTTTTTTAAATTAATTCTTGTTGTGTTTTAGTATTTAAACGTACGTTTAATAATTTTCTTAACTATTATTGTTTTATTGCTTTCCTTTCACCCAAAAAAAAAAAGAAAACAAAATAAATAAATTCAATAAATTTCCCAAAGTTTCCTCAGGCTATTCAAGTTACCATTACTTGCATTTCAGTTTTTAAAAAACAAAAAAGGGTAAAGCAGTGCAACGTTCTTTTATTTCATTGTCTTACTATTAAGCACTGCAGCATCAATGCCTATCTACTGCCATAAAATTGAAACATTTAGACATACATTCATGGATTGCAAGACCTTTTCCTGTAATCAGCGATCAGAGTTCGAATGTGGATGTTTACAGTAATCTGACCTATAGAAAACTTATTAAGAATATTCGAATATTGCAGAATTACAATTCAAAATATATTACAAGCAGAAGCATAAAATTTTGTTTTCTTTTCGTTCTCTAACACTTTCGCTTAAACTAAAGAAATTATTCTCTACCTTATCATCTACCTCTACACCTGCTTACATTTATTACCTAACTATAGAGTGTTGCCACATAATATATATAATTCATAAATTGTATAATCTAACAATGACGGTGAAGGTGAAGGTAAAGTGAAAGATTTTGTTGTATGCATAAGAGGCTCTCATTAGGAAGGCCTAATCGGAGCCTAATCGGAAAAGTTGTGACTTACAATTGTAGCATATTAAGCTAATAAAATAAATAAAAGCTCGCTCATCTCTTAAATCAAAAGACAAAAAGCTCACGCAATATCAAGCTAAGCAATGTGATAAAATGTAGCAATAAATGTCGTTGATTTGGGTTCAATTCGTCGATCCTGGCAAACGTTGCACATAAAAATAGGCAGAAAAAGTTTGATAAATGAGCGAGAAAAGTTGTTGCAAGCCGAGTAGCAAATCGCAGAAGAGATTAACAATTCGATTATCTGCGTATAATGAGAAAAGTGGAAGGAGTGAAGAGGAAAGAAAAATTAAAAGTTTCCCTCACGTTTTCATTAAATTTAAAGAAAAACTTATGAAATTTCACAGCCATTAGCAATTTGATCTTTCTTTTCTTTCTTTTTCTCTCTCTCTCTCTCTCTCTCTCTCTCTTTAAAATTTACTTAGATATGAAAAAGGAAATTTTTTGCGTCAAACTTTTATCACATGATGGCCTGCAATGCATAAACTTATAACTTGAGATAACTTCCCTTTGATTTCATTACTAAATGGTTTATCTAGAAGAAAGTTAAGTTACTTTCAAAAGCGTCGAAATGCAATCAAGCAAAACAACTAAAAATTTGCCATTTAACAGCATACTAGCTACACGGACAGAGACTGCTTACAAAAAATTTAGTTACCTTTACAAGCCCATATAAATTTTGTTGGTTATACAACCATCCATATATATATATATATATATATATATATATATATGAAGGGGGAAAAAAATGCATATATATTGTAAAAGTTTTACAATTTGCATGCTAAACAATAAACTTGCAAAGTGCCAAAGTTAAAAAACATACCAAACCTCAATCTCATCTTCTTCTTTATAGTGTGCGAATTCTCCTCTTTTCCTCCCCATGAACTTAACGATTTAGTCCGCAGTGTCTCGACACTAATATCATCAACTAAAACTGGTAAATGCCAGTAACAATCTGTATTACATTTACTTGTACGGTATATGCAACAGCTCTACCAAACTCACTACAATTCGTAAATTATTTCCTATAGTGTGCATAAAACTCTTTGAAAAACTCTATATATGCGAATGGGTGAATGAATAGGATCTTAGTAACTTTTGCTACTACATTTCCGTAAATTCAAGAAATTCTTCTTAAGCATAAAACAAGTAAAAGAATTACATTCGGTCATAACCGCATCTTTTATACCCATCACAGACCAAAAAAAAAAGGAAAAATAGAAAATTTTCATACTCTATAGTACTGGACGGACACAGTTCAATTTTCCTTTTTTTCAAAATAATAGTGAAAATTTACATAGTGTATGTGTTGTATTTTATAGCAGACAAAAAATACGAAAAGCAAATTCAAAGGCATTGTAGGCAAGTCCTTTGAAAAGCTTGAGTAATTTTCAAATTCTTTTGCAAGCTTGAAGGCATTATCTTCATTTTTGCGAATAAGAGAATGTTTGCCACAAATACTACACAGTTGGACAGACGAACAGCCAAACAGCCGAACAGGCTTAGGTGCATTTCTAATTTGAATTTAGCCAAAGACATACATATATACCTTATGGAGTTCTTGAAGCTTGCTTCTGTGCGTCATAAAAGTTTTGACAAAAAAATTAAATTTTCACTTACTATAAAAATGAACAGGCTTGGCCGATGCTGTAGAACCTCTACAAATGCCATTCAAATTTTTATAGATTTATTTGTTGCAATTTATGAATAGCGAGCAAAATATATATTTTTTTTATTCTTTTGAAAAACAGAGCTATGCTCACTTCACGTAGTACTGCAAACGTGTGCTTGGACCGATTTGGATCATTTTCAACGTCAACCTGCGTTGAAGAATTTCCAATGGGTCTGCCAAATTTAGGGTGGATACCTTCATTTCTGTGGCCATGGGAACGTGTACAACGGAGATGCATGAATCAATTTAGAATACATTGTGAGGTCTTTGAAGCTTTCGTCTGGGTGCTGCAAACGTGATTCGTAAAAAAAAAAATAAAAAAACTAATAATAATAATGATAATAAAATCAAATAAAATTAGAAAATGAACTGAAACACATATATTACGTATAGGAAATTGTAAATTGTTAAGGAAGAAAAATGTGGAAAAAAATTATTATTAATTTAAAGAAATTGTACAAATACCGAAAAAACAAAAGTGAATATTTATTCTCAAGACGAATAACAGCAATAAGCGAAAAGAATAAAAAAAGTAAATGAAAAAATATTTTAAACTCACATATATTGCCTTTAAATGTTATTAAAATGTAGATACAAAAGCCGTTCTTTTTTTCTAGTGTATGGTGTACGAATTATTTATTTGCTTCCCAGGGGTAATTGAATCAACAATAAGTATTAAAAACTTTTTACTTTCTTTGTGCAAAATTTCTAAAAAAGATTTTTTAAATCATATCTCAACTATGTTGTCTTTCATAGGCAGCTATAAAAAAAGCTTTCATAAAAGCCATACTTTCACCACAACTTTTCAAATGCATAAAAAAATTTATGAAAACTTTAATAGGATAACTTTAAATTAATATAAAAAATTTATGTACAATTTTCGCCTAATCTTTGAATATCCATCAATTGCTTATTTTCCTAAAAGTTTTTCATGGGTATTATAAGTAAGAGGGCAACTTTGTGGCATCCTTTTCAACAAAATGGCTTTGGAGTCGCGTAACTCTTTCAAGCCATGTAAAAGGATAGTTCACATATACCTGACAGTTTTACATTTGACACATTTACATGCTCGCATGTATTTTGATCATTTCTTCACTTAAAAAAGACATTTACTAAGACATATTTGGACGGTACATACTAACCAAAATATCTTCCAACATTTTCTGCAAGTTTTTTGCTCTCTTTCTCCCAGCATGGCGATCCGATGTCGTAAGAATGTTACTGGTTTTGTAGCGGTCTAATCGTGGACCCATTTTCACATTTCCGTAGCATTTCGAAACCGAATGCCAGCCAAGCCATGTTGCATGAACAAGTGGTAATCAGAAGGCGCTATGCCTGATGAGTACGCTGGGTGCCCATTTGATCTGCAACAGTGTATCTTTGCAACGTACGGCCGAATTTTGTCATGCAAGAGGACGACTTTGCGTCTGTTAAACACTAGTGCAACAATACATCGCTCAATTTGTTCAATTGGTGTCGTTAGACATATGCAGTGACAGTTTCATTCGATTTTAGTAGTTCGTAAGCAACAACGCCTTGCTGATCCCATCCGCTGTAGCAGCGCAAAACTTTATGGCGATGAATATTCCGCTTCGGTGTCGATGTAGGTGGATCTCCTGCACCCTCATATCTTTTTGCGCTTCGGATTGTCGTAATAAATTCATTTTTCATTGCCAGTCACAATACGCCAAAGAAAACTCTTCTTTTTTTTGCCTGGCAAGCAATGGCATCACGACGTTGAAACGGGTCGAAAAGGCATTTTCAGCCATTTCGTATGGTAGACGCTTTCCCTTCTTTTGGGTCTTTCCCATCGCACGTAAACGGCTAGATACAGATGATTCATCAACTGATAAGCTGTTCGTCAGTCAATGAAAAACTCGATGATATATTGTAACTGTCATGAAATAGCGCAGGCACTAAGCATCAACCGCATGACAGTTTGGACTCATTTGAAAAAAGCAAGCTACAAAAAGAAACTCGAAACGGCGAAAAAAACCAGGGCGATTTTTCAATATGACCCATAATGAAATGATTAAGTTTTGAAAATTCCTTAAAGTTTTTCAGCGTCATTTCGAGTGAGGCGATAAGATTTCACAGGCTTTTAATGCTTATACTGACGATTGTTTACCAATAATTAGTACCACGTAAATGATCAGCTTGTTCGGGCTGACAAAATATCGAGTATGTGTGTAAAGTCAATGAATTTTCCCAAAAGCGAATAGCGCCAACCAATTATATTTAGACCAAAAAGCAATTTTGAACCGTTTCCATAGAATTGTATACAAAAAAAAGCTTGATTTTTAAAAACCGCACGAATTAACGGCGGAAAATTGTGTGAACCATTTATTTGTATCTGCGAAACACTGAGCAATTTTTGAAAACATTCGAAACGGGTACCATAATAATACGCCGGCAAAGGTCGTCCTCCACAATGCAAATAGCTGGGCAAACAACGTCGAAGCCCGAAACGAGGGTACTTAAGGTAATTCTTTTTACTTGCTGGGATTGGAATCTCTCTCTCTCTCTCTCTCTGTCTCTCTCTCTGTCTCTCTCTCTGTCTCTCTCTGTCTCTCTCTCTCTCTCTCTCTCTCTCTCTCTCTCTCTCTCTCTCTCTCTCTCTTTCCCCTCTTCTCATCACTCTCTACTAAGAACAACTAATACGGCTAAAGCGGAAATAGATCATCAAGAAGTGATCAATAGCAACGTCTTACATCACTGCAATGTTACATTAATTTTATTGGATAGATCGTATAGTCCAGAATTTGCCACGTCCGACTATCACATTTTCTTTGCTCTCTACAAAATACTAATCAACTGTCTTTAAACGAGACCTGCAAAAATACTTTAGTTCAGTTTTTTGCCTAGAAACCAAAAGAACTTCTGTAATGAAGGTGTAATGGTTGCCCAATAGAAATGTCAGAGTTATCGATCAAAAAATGAGATATGTTTGGTTTAATATAGTTTAGCCAAACTATATGAAAATTGTATTCGGGTTTTGGTGAAAACATCATGAAGAATAGAGTCTTCTCTCCTTTTAAATGAATTTTTACCTCTTCGCACATCCCTTTCGCCAGCCCCACAAAATACGCTCTGTACGGAACTGTTTTACTAAAGTAGCTCCTAAAGAAGGTGATGACTTGGGGATTTGACGAAAGTTTCTATTTTAAAGAAAAAATGGGCTTAAAGCTCGAACTTGGTGATAAGGGGGTTGTAAACTACCCGTTCTAATCGTAATCCGTGTACTTTTCATTCGACGCACTGTTCTGGTGGAACAGAAGTGTGGCCGGGAACATATATATATCTCATAAAGGATAGGTATTAAAAATTTTCTTCAACGGTTTTTTTTTTTTTTTGTTTTGTAATTTCTTCGTCATCAAAATCTTTTAGTTCGTTCATTTGTTTCTCCACTACTGCTGGTTTGTTCCTTTCATTAAATAATAGAAATCTCATTAAAAAAAATTTGTAGATAAAGAAACGAAAACTGCTGACAAATATTACAATGAAATGTTTGTTAATTTAGTAATTTTTTGTTGTTGCTCTCGTTCTTGCAATTTTTTGCCGACTGTTGCAAAACAAAACCAGAAAAATAGCAAAAGAATGAAAAACAATTTCATATCCTGCGTTGTATACCTATAAATATATACCTATATATATATATATATATATATACATATATATATATATTATAAATATATATATAGAAATGTATATATATATATANTATATATATATATATACATATATATATATATTATAAATATATATATAGAAATGTATATATATATATATATATATAAATATATGTATTTATATATATATATGTATGTATATGAACTTTTAAATATAAGAAGCATTTAGAAAAAAGATGCCAATTTTCCCGGAAAAAAAAAAAAAAAAAAAAAAAAAAAAAAAAAAAAAAAAAAATAGAGTGCAGACTTTAGATGGTATCACTCAAATGCTCATACGTTCTGCAACAAAGTCATTCATCATTATACGTAACCATTACCCATCAGCGTCAGCACGAGTATCATCATTCGCATGGTGATTATGAGACCGTTAACGATGACGGTATTTTTTCTTTCTTGTTCATTTGAAATTGTAACATGATGACAATTTTATTTTCTTCTTCTACTATATGTACGTTCGCTTCTAGAGGTGCGTGTGCGGGAGGATTTTTAAAATATTTCTCCTTAGGGGGCTTATAATAAACAACCTGAACCAGAACCAACTCTGGAACATATGAAATGTGTGCGTTCAGTTAAAGTTGCCAGATTTAATTTTCATGTGCAGCACCCATCAACGAGGCAGCAGGCAAGGCAACCAGTCAGCCAAGCCAGTCAGCGAGCATAACAGGGTAATGTAATAAAACACACGCGTCAAGTAGTTACACATATGGAATTAGTATTTCGTAATGGTATTTGAGAGATAATAAAAACTCTATGCGTTGTTGTTTAGGAGCGTGTATATTCAGCAATGCCATTAAACCGGGGCTTTTTAGCGGAAATTGTCATTTGCGTAGCAGCAGTAACAACAAGAGAATGCTACCAACCACGCTCGCATTTCATTTCACGTGTTTGTGCCATTTCGTGTTTTCTATACAGCACGACAACAACATAATATATGCCTTGTATGCCTGAGTATGCTTGTATATGTGCGAGCGTGCAGTATGTGTATATAATGGCGATGGCAAGTGTATGCTTACGGAGGATATCTTGTTGTATACATTACTTGGGGAAGATTTATCATGTGTTACATATGCAGATGTACGTACGTGCTGAATGTGTTTATTATGATATATCGTTGGAGTGCAGTACATATGTGCTCTGTTATTTACCACTATGACCAGGCATATCTGATGGACACAAAAAGCTTTCTCCTCAGCTTCTACTTTATTTTCTTCTTGTTCTTTCTCGCCAAAGGCATAAAATTCTAATTTTTGTTTATTTATAATCATATATTAATTGTATGCCTTCTTTCTACCTTTTCCATTTACTATTTTTTTTTTTTTTTCCTTTGTTTTGTTTCTTTAAACTGTGATCAAATAGACTTGAACGAAACGAGCTGGAGTATCTTTGTCCCTGTCTATATTGAGTACCTTTAGAATTCTCCCGTCTATGGGTGATGTCGTTCTTTCTGGCTCGTCATTATGCTGAACTCTACCCACCCAATACTCTCCCTGCTACGATGTATTCGTTTCGTTTACTTTTCCGTTTGTGTCATATTTTCCGGTTAACATGTAGCATTTGTTGTTTCAACGCTCGGTTGCATTAATTTGTTTTCGTCATTTTTCATTTTGTCATCTCTCATCGTATGCAACATGTAAATTTATGCGAAAATTGTCTTAACAACATTTGGGATTTAACATGCAAAATAACAAACGGAGCAACGACTATGACAAAAGAAAATTATGAATATGCTACAAATATCTCAATATCCATATTCTCACTCACAATCCATCGTTGTCATCATCAATGTCAAACGTATGATCACAAGGCAGCCTTTCGCTGCAGCATAAGCTAAAGTGTACAAAGAGTATATATATATATATGTATATATATATGTATGTATATATTTATATTAAAAACTTATATATATCACTGTATGTGTGTGGCTGCATTATGCCTTTTATGTGTGAATTTATTAATTGTGATCCAGAGAGGGCAAGTAGTGCGGTAACAATACACTTGAATCATTATTGATGAGAAAAGAAGTTTAAAAATGCAATGCATAGCAATCGCATAATCAAATGATAGGTCAAATTGCTTCCCCACAAATTTGATCATTTGAACTTATCATTCGAAATAAACTCTTGCCTGAATATGCCCGAGAAGAACAATTGTTAGGGTAACGAATACACGATTCTTGATCACGCTTCCAATTGCTACGTTATATATATATACCGTAGTAGCTTTGTTGCTTGCCATTTCAAAGTCATAAAAGTATGGTACCTAACTGTTTTTTTTTTCTTTGTATGAACAGCAGCAACAAAGCAGTGCAGGGCGGTAAGCCCGAAAACGCATTTCTCTCGTCTCCGCCATAGAGAGCGTCATTACGAATATGTTGTGCAAATGTTATTTAATTTTGCAATACATTCATAAACGAAACGATATGATCTTATCGCAATTCGTCGCAATTATTCGATTTCGGCTACCGCGTACCAAGTGATTCGTTTTCTTTCGCAATATTTTTGCGTTGAATTGACTTACAGTAGTGTAGTGTAGTAGATCCAGCACTAGCAGGCGACTTGTGTGTTTAATTTTAAGATCCCGAAAGTTTCATTCACTCGTTCGTTATATCATAACGTATGTCATATTATCGTACATCATCCATATTTGGTAAGCGCTTTGCAGGGAATTATGCAGAACTAAGAACTTACTTACGTACGTAATCACTCCTTTTATCAAAGTAGACATTGAACGTTACACGTTTTGCAAATACGTAGCGTGCCCAGCGTTGTATGTAGAAAACACAAACTAAAATGTTATGACGAAAATCGATAACTCCGGTCTAACTTGACGTTTGCTTTGCAATTTCATCGTAACGCTTATAATGGCAAATAATATTTAATTTTGATTCTTCATCCCTTTACGAACGCCATGGCCTTCCAAGTTCGCCTTCGCCGATTGGCTTCTAGGGTGCAGTCATCAATCCATGTGTTATCCAACGTGCGAAAAAATCCCCTTAATTTCACCCAAATCGCTGTTTTTGGTCAAACGTGAGAAAACGCGGCACCCACTTCGAGCACACCTGTCTCGTGGATAAATGTTCATGCGAAATGGTGAATGAACTATCGTTTGATACATTTAGGGTGTCAACTATCTCACGCAACTTCACTTTTCGGTCTTCCAAAAGAATTTTGTGAATTTTTTTTATGATTTTCGTAACAATTGCCCAATTCGGGTAAACCGAGGATTCGATGTTGTCGGTGTCCACATAAGTTGGTTTAAAATTAACGCACCACCCGCATATTAAAAAGCACGATTTTATCAAGAAAGGAAATCCAGAGTTTTTGCATCGTTTTGAAAATAACAAAAGTAACGCAGCTACAGCGACTGTAACCTAGAAACTAATTAACCGAACGCCATGAAATTGTGGCCATATGTCGTTTGAAGATTGTTACTATCCAAAACTCATATGGATCTGTCGACCATGTCAGACGGAAGGCTTATTGAGTTATATGTTATTGAGAGCTTACACGACATAATGTTAACAGCTTACAGAAAAAGCATTCGTTTTCATGCATGTCCAACACTTTACATATACTGGATGCACATTTTCGCGATTTTCGAAAATCCAGAAACAAGGGACCCGACCAATGCTGGAATAACGATAGTTGAAACTCTCCAAAATTTATGGTAACAAAAAAATTAAATACTCTTTAAAATATTGCATCTTATGCGTACTTAAAGGTGTTACAAACAAACAAACATAAACACTAGACTATAGTAGAATGACGTTATATTAGCTATCACTTCAGGTGTAGAGTAAAAGCTTACAGGTCGTTAAAAAAAAGAAGGAAAGCAACAACGTTCTAAGCTTATTTTTAAAGAAGAAAAATTGTCGACATCAACGCTATGCGAAAAAAAGGAGGAAAAAAAAAAACTGCATTTTATTTTCGTTATAAAGCACTCTTGTCAGAAAATATAAAATAAATGATGAGAACATTTGTTTGTCAAGAGTAAATGTTTTCCATTTTTAGGAGAGAGGATTAATTTGCCCGTAAGGAAAATAATTTATGGTTTTAAGGACAGTATACTGTACTTCGCGGAAAGATTAAACGATAATGTAAACTGAAATACTTCAGTAATTAGTCACTTAATTAGTTTGCTTAGCAAGCAGTTAATGTGAGAACAGATAACCACAGCTATTTATAAACAACTGACCTGATACCTGAAATACTCTAAAATGTTTAACTAATATTTTCATTAATAATTCAGACCCTTAAAAAAGAAACAAATTCATTAAGTGTTTAATATTCAATTCGGTTAAACGATGATTATTTTGGGAATTTAAATGAACATTTCAAAATGAAATTTTTTATGTCCACCCACTCTGTGGCCAAGGGCATTAAATTAAGCTTGCTATTCTTTTTGCTATAAATAAAGAATGAAAAGTGTAAGCCTTTAATGGTAAAACCATGCTCTCTTTCATTGCCTGCAAGGACGGTTGATAGGAAGACGGAAGGATAGAATTCCGTAATTAAAGTTAATATGCAATGAACCCATTATTCCTACGAAATTGTGATGTGAAACTTGGAAGGTGACTTATAAAAACTGGATCAAACTTGCCTACAGTATAGCCGAGTAGATTTTTCCAACCACAATCAGGTAAAAGTCTTCTTGCACTGCAAATTCCTGCTTACGATAAAATTTTGAATCTTTTTAGTTTAGTTCTTTTTTTTCAACTATGCCCCTTTTCGTAGTTCGTGACTAAACCTGTAGACGCTCCGCGTATACTTATTCGTATGTTATTTGAAAGATGCTATGCAATTAGCTGAATAAATTCTTTTTAATTCTTTTATATCCGCCGGCCCTTGTTGGGCTAGACATACCACGTAGAAATGTTGAATGGACACCATGTCGAGAATATAAATATAATCTTAATTAGCATAAATAGTGAAATTCTTCTAGCCTCGTTTGTTTGCTGTCTGTCCATCTATCGATATTATGATTATACACTGAAATCTTAGGCAAGCTAAAAACGAACTCAGTCCAGATAAAGGGAATCCTCAGGATCCAATCCAGTAGAGATATTGAAAAAATAGCTATTGCACATAGCTGCTGCACTTTTTAATCAGGGATCGTATTCATACTTTCAGTGTTCGTATTAAAAAAATTCGACCTAAACTAAAACTTTTCTATTATGTTTGGCTCCCTCCCATTTCCCCCGTCTTCTGTTTTCTCTTTTGATTAATAATGATGAACTGTTGCTGTCAAGAGAACGTTATGTCAAAAGTTATCACTAGCAGTGGTTGGAACAATCAAAAAGATGGTTATCTAAATAACTGTATTTACCTTAAGTATACTACGTCAAGTTCATTTGCATAGATTAGAGTTGGCTGGCGTTTGCGGTTTCCATCAATAATTAATGGCTTAATAATTGCCCACCAAATTATTATACAGCCCCTCTAAATGTAGGCCATTAATTCCCCAAAGCAGCTTCGACAAGCTCAAGCCGGCGAAATGATGACAAGCGAATAAATTAGATAATAAGCAAGCAGCAGTTAAGAATGCGTCGTTGAATATATTGAAATGAATGTTATATGTCTACTACAATTTTTTATGACATTCTGCACTTTTTATGATTTACACTTAATTTAAATGCTATTAACCTTTTATGCTACGATATATAAATGCTAGGACATAAGATTTTTTTTTTTTCTTTTTTTTTTTTTAATAAAAAAAATTCTATTTTCTTATATTACTGAAAAAATTCTTCTTCATTTTGCGAAATTAGCATATATATATATATATATAGTAGTTTGACTATATACAACTATATTTACCTATATTATTACAACGTATCATATTATAGAGCAAAGGATGCTGTTAAGTCCACGGAAGGCTAAACTAAAGTGATATTAATGTTTAATTATGGTTTAAGTTATAAAAGATTCAATTGTGAATATGTTTAGATTTTAAATAGAATCCTGAAATTAGGCTACAATTTTGACAAAAGCACATAAGCCTTAGGGTATACTATTCATTTTCTTTTTTCTTGTAAATTGCAGAAATGATTAATAGAAAATTTAAATAATATAGAAATAAGTTAAAAAAAAAAAAAAAATAAAGAGAGAAAAATATATAAGCATTTAAAAAACTTTCCTGGCGCATTTTAAACATACACTTGACAAGTGAGTCGAAACTAGATGAAAAGGAAATTATTTTCTGCGAATAAATACGTATTTCATTAACACACAACAATAAAAAGCTAAGTCTGACAATTGAGGTGTGGAAAGGAAGTCTTTCATTTTCTTCTTTTAAGTCTATTCTTTTTTGTTGCTTAACAAAAGTAGTGAAAAATGTAAAAAAAAAAATAAAAAAATATACCTGACATGATGAGTGCTTTCAAATGTAACAACAGCAACAAGAACAGCAACTGCAGCAACAACAACAACAACAACAACAACAACTATGAATGACTGACTGAATGTATGAATGAGGTGAAGTCAAATTTTACAACACAATAAATGACGGAAATGAAAGAAGTATAAATAAAAAAAAAAAGAAGAAAATAATCATAATAAAAAGTCTTACATGTACGTGTAATCGTAAAGTGGAGAGTAAATGTATGCGTACATTAAATGTTAACGGAAATGTGTTTTAAATATGTGTATACAAAAGAGTAGGTGGCGGTATGGTCTACAAAAAAAAAAAAAACAGAAGAAAAAAGACTTAAGACTATAATTTCAGTTTCTGTTTACTTTTTTAACAGTAAACCATTTGAAATGCATTGCTTACAAGAATTACTGCAGCAAAAAATAAAGAAAGAAAATACAAATAAATAAAGGAGGGAAAAAGAAATTCTTAAAAATAAAGAACTATAAACAATTTAATGAATTCAGAGCTCGAAAAGAAATCCATGTACATACCTACCTCCTAGTTATTAAAAAAAGTATTGTATTTTTGATTAGCAGTGTTAACAGTGTCACTAGCACCTTCTACTATGAATTCGCCAATGTCGATGACAGGCAAAACAACAGAGAAAGTTATTATATTTGCTCTGTGACAAATCCATGTACATATAAATCTCAACCGTACATTAATTTAATAATTGAAAAGCCGTTTTCTCATTACAATCTTATCAGATGGTCGAACCAAACCACATTAGCATTTATAGCCAATTTTAAAAACCATCGACCATGCCCTAAAATAGCCTTTCCCGAAATTCTTACGTTCATACCTGAACCTTCCATTTGCGATTTTTGAATTAAAAACCCAAATACAAAGAGTTTTGAATAAATCAACTGCGGACAGTTAGTTAATGATCATATAAGATCAGAAGATAAAGTGTCGCTTCCTCGAAATAAGTTAACATAAAGGAAATAAGCATAGTAGAAACTTCGTAGACAGTTACACTAACGAAATAGACGGGCTAAAACCCTTGTGAAGACACAAGTCGGATGGTGGAAACTTACTTACTGAACGGGCTGATATTATGCCTCGAGCCACTCTGTACCTTAGCCGACCTGCGGTCTCCTTCAGAGTCTTCCATATAATTCATTCAAAAATTCATGTACACTACGTACTTTTGACAGAAATTTTCTATTTTCGGTAAGAGACAAACGACAAACAACATCAACCTACACAGCCGGTAAAACTTCGATAACAGGTCTCCGTCATTAACTTGACAAAACAAAAAAGCACATGAGACACAGTTATGAAAAAAAAAAAAAAAAAAAAAAAAAAAAAAGGAAATGTATACAGGAAAGATTGATAAGACAAAATTAAAACAAGAAAACTTAGGCACTCTTTTTCCTTTCGCATTCTTAGTTAGAGTGATAGAACATATTTTCCCACTCGTGCTATGCATCCGTCTGGAACTTTGCCTTTTTACATTTCCCAGTAACATTATTAACTTCAACAAAGGAATATTGCTTTTTTTCACCTTTCCGTTCCCCTTTCCCTCCCAATCATTTTTTGTGTGGGAAAATAAAGCCATTTTAAATGCTAATGCCAGCAGACATCAATGGTAAATATTGTACAAAAGGGTTTAACTTGAGCTAAAAAATGTATACCAGCGAATGCATACTCTACAGATTCTTTACGTGTTATATAAACATAAAAGGATTTTTTTTTTTTTTTTTTAAATTATATCTAAAAGAAAAAACATGCAACATGGTAATATTGCTATTATAAATAAAGTAATGTTTTATGACAACTGTTAGATATCACAGAGGGTGGTTATATTAATCGTTAAATAGAAAAAATATTTAAAGAGATCTGAGTGCCTCGAGAGCTTTCCTCAAAAGGATAAATAAGAAAGAAATTTCAAAGAAATGACCTCTTTAGAAAAAGTTTTTCTAAACGTCCAATCTAAAGTGTTTTAACAATTTATATGACAAAATATTGCAAAAGACTTGTTGTTTCTATACACATCATAAGGCGTGCACTAGTTCTCTCAAACCACAACTCATAACACACCAATGTATTCATCGAGGAATTGCTAATATGAAATATTTTTGCTAAGCATAAGCAGCGTAAATCATTCAACCAGGTCTGTCTGTCTGTCTGTTCGGGTGTTCAAAGCATACTAGCTATTCCGTAAGAACATTTGCCAAAAAAACAAACATGCTCCCGCCATTTTGTATCTAGGTATCTTTCCGTTTGAATACATGAGCTATTACTAAAAGGTCTTAGTTACGAAATTTAGGTTTAGGTAGTAGGACATTAATTTAATATCGTGAGTACAGTACAAATGAGTCTTAGAAATTTTTTAAATTTATTCTGCAAAATGGCAAGAAAGTTGTAGTACAAAGTATACTTTCGTATATTTTTGGGTGCACACGAATTTCGTCTTGAAGGATCAAAACGATTCTAAAGGCAATTTCAAAATTCGGTCTATTCTTTGCATTTCTCGTTAGAGCAATAGGCGTGACACATTAACTGAAACAAGTGCAGTCGACCACAAAAGTCGAGATATTTGAAGATCAAAATAATATATCGATCATAGTTCAATAAGATACGACATATCGAAAACATCATCGAAACACGATGGCGCTGTAACATGCAGTCGACTAGGCAATTGAATACCGATGACGTCCGTTACAGTGAATCATTGAAAGCTTATTGCTACCACGAATACTACGGCGGAGTATATAAATATCATTCTCAGTCCTTGTGTGTGATATACGATATATACGATACAATATATGGTGATGGATATTAGGCGGCGAGTCGGATCGAACTGAATTTCACGTTGTTTAATGACTCGCATGTATTTACATTATATCTCTATCTGTCTACCCTTTTTTATTTATTTTTCTTTTCTTTTCAACATTTTGATACAAAAAACATTTTATACGATTCTTTTCAAAGTAAAAGGCTAAAGTATGCAAAACTAATCAAATCTATGGAGAACTTTTAACTTATTGAAGCTCAATTACCTCAAGCAATTTACTGAATTCTATCAAGTTTTTTATAAGCAAATGTCCAAGAATAACTAATGTACTATTGTTTTTGTAACAAATCGTGCTCGATTGCCCAATTCAGGATTTACAATGTGATAATTAAATTTGCTTTTATCAAGAGTTCAGTTTTCGCAATAGATAATAAATCATTTGAAGTGATTACGAGAACAGCTAATTACTTTGTTAAAAATGAAATAAAATTAATTCATACATCATCACCATTTGTTATTGTAGTCAAAAGATGTCTTAAGAAATACAATATGCATAGTAAGAAGAGAAAATCGCTAAGAAATTCTCCTGTTTAACTAAACTTAAGTGGTCTTGTCTCTTTATTCAAATCAAATAAATTGAAGAAGACAATATGAGAAAAAGTCTTTTATTTATCATTTTTCAAAATATTATTATTTAACTGTCAGCTTTTCAATTAGTGTAACATACTTTTAGGATAACTGCTAGTAATATTTCATACCATACTTTTGAGATAATATTATTAAATATTTTGTCAGAACTGCATTGCCAGGCCGTGCCGTGCCGTGCCGTACGTATCTTTAAATGTTTTTTTCTCTCAGTTGACAGGTAAGAAGAAAAATAAGAAAAATCCAAATAAAAATTATACTTGGCTTAATGTTGTTTTTTTTTTTTTTGCCATCGAAACGAAATATATGCAGCACGTATTTACTGAAATTTGTAGATTACCAACGAAAATGTACCGAAATAAACGAAGATCTCATCCCAGGATTGGGACTCCTTTCCTTTCCTTTTTAACTGTCGCTTCTACGTTGAGGCCACGTTTCGAGGAAACGAGTTGAGGCTGTATACATATATATATATATATATATATATATATATAAAATATATATATTTTGCGGAAATATTTCATTTCCATCTAATAAAAAATAAATCCAGTTAACATTGAAAAAGTGTTTGAAATTCAGGTTTTACTTCTACTTCTTCTTCTTCTGTCTTTCTTTTTCTTTTTTTTTTTTTTCCTTGAAAAGGAAATCACCGGCAACCAACAGTATTTTCAATTTGAAGATATATAGCGCATTTAATAGGAAAGTAAGAAAGCGAAAAAAAAATTGGTTACTATTGTTACAAGACATTTATAAATGATGACCTTTTTGGCCAAAGCGAAAGTATGTGTACATGAATGAATACAAAGCAGAAGAAATCCTTTAACTAAAGCCAGAGAGTAAAGAGTAATTTCTGAACACATATCAAATCTTCTATTTCTAGGAGAACGAATAACAAAAACAGAAATTAGAAAGCAAAAAAAACAAAAAAACAAAAAAAACAAAAAAAAAAAAAATGAAATCAAGTAAAGTGGCTCTGCTTTTTCTTCAAAAAAATTCTTAATGTTACGTTCTTGAAAGCATTCTTAGTAAGAAAACATAATACCTGCTGATATAATAGCTTAGCATCGTGAAGTGGTTTTTCTACAGCATACTTGATTTATAGGTTGGAATAATGGAATTAAAGAATTGAGTGTATTTCGTGGTTTAAAACTTTTTTTAAATGTAATCGATAAGAACAGCAGATATTGTAAATATTCATGGAGGCTTATTTGAAATGAATGTTTCCTTACATTCTTGCTAGACCTTGCACAAGCTTTTTTAAGGTAAGATTTCGTTGTTTTTATCCTTCTCCCCTTAAATATACACATCAGATGCATGTAAAACAAAACACTGTAAGCTCATTGAAAATATATTTTTGTTGATTTGGCGAAAGTAAAAACTTGCCTAAGCCATAACTAAGTCAGCTTTATACTTAAGATGTAAATGGAAAGTAATTGATTTTCATTTCATATGCTGATATATATTTGCAAACTAATTACATAATAAAATGTCATAACACAAGATATATTTCCATTCCCCTCAGCGATTTTAAGGATTAATTTCGTCCTTTAGATTTTTATTTTTGATATGAAAACAAAACTGGTACACAATATATAACATCATATAATCTTTGGAACAATAATTGAAGACCATTTCATGACCTTGTCCCGAACCCGAATAGAAAGCATGCAAAAAATTTTTATTTTACTCCACCAGCTAAAAAGTACACCGATCTGAACCATTTGCAATAGCGTGCGTCCACCACATTTGTTGTAGGGACGTATGTAGCACCCAGAAGGGCTTAAAATAAGTCCACTTTTTATTACACCGATGGATTCGGAATCTCTTTCTAAATTCACTTAAGCTCTTCTGTCCGTCTTATTTGGCTTGTGTTCAACCTACAGGCAGCAATTTATGGAATATTGCAATAAAATTTGGCACACTGACTGACACAAGGACGCACGCTATTGCAAATGGCTCGGATCTGTGCACTTTTTCGACCACTCCCCACCTAATGCATTATTTTCAAAATTCTTCAACAAAACTCGCTCTGTAATAACACTTCGACATTCGAAATTGGTATGAAAAATTAAATTCGCTTGTGGCAAATATTGGAAATCCCTTCTCAAATAACCGTTCCTACGAAAACTGACTGGCGTGGTAAAAAGATACAATTTTCAATATTTCATTATGAAAATTGATTCACAACAGCAAACTGACAAGGAAAGCCATCTTACCGAATTTGGACCGGGTGAGTCCATTTTTTGAACACTACCGCATATGGGGATTCTCAGGAAATGTATACTCTTAGATGCCAGAAGGGTCTAATTAGTAATATTTTACGATGAGAACTTTCTTCATGAAAGTAAAGTAGAAAGTAAAAAACTAAGTGGACCAAATCTCAATCACATTGTATTTCTTGGGCCCCAGTCCATGTAAGATTTCTCATGAATAGTAAACCCTTCGGAAATCAGTTTAATTCTTAATATATGAAGATGAAAATTAGTCCACAGGAGCAATTCAGCAAAAAAATTAAAAGCAGAGGGTAAGATACAAATTATTTTTTACACCCTAACATATAAAGGATTATCATTGAAAGGAATCTCTTATATGGAAAGAAAGCTTACGTTCTAGTTTTCTATAACGGAAGGTGCAAAATAATAACATTTTTAGGAAGTAAATTATGTTTGCTAAGTTTGTCAGTTTGTCACGCCATGTGACATTTTAGGAATCCTCCAATATTCAGGCCGTCATGAAGTCATGGGTTTGCATGAAATTAATGCGTAATTTTTGACTATCATTTCCAAAACGAGTGAATGTAATGTGTGAAGTAATGTACGATATGTAATGGTCGGCCTTGCCCGCCAATAATATTCTTACTTGTTGCCTCCTATTAATTTAACAAAAACATACGAAGTTTGGAACAGAGAAAAAAGCCACATCCAGCCAGATTTGATGGATCTAATGGCTGCGATGGTTTGCTTTGCAAAAAACGTTTCAGTTTTGCTCTTGTAAGATAAATTGTTAAAAAAAAGTTTAGCGTGTTTTTGTCAATATTAGGCTCCCATTTTTTTTAGGTGATTACTTTGGCTACGTCGAAGCTAAACAAGCCATTGTCACATTCGTCATATTACATAAAATTCTTATACCTTTTAATCTTTCCCTTAAATACATTTGCTTTTAAATCTGGTTAGTTGAACGAAAGTACTTGATGAAGCGATTTGGAAGTTAAATTGTCTTGCAAAGAAAGACGAGAATTGCCAAAGGCAAATATAACTTTATTGCTAGCAACGCTGGGCTGATATGTCAGATAGAAGAAGTTTTCAAGTGATTTTGTGCCTTTCTCGGACTTTTTGATCAGCATTTTAAATTAGCTCACAGTTTTATATATTTAGATCTCCCGATATAAGCATTAAAGGATATTTAAAGAATATTTTAATGAGTGTGATTGTTATGACACTAAACAAACGCCCAACGTTACAATTATAAATATAATAAAGGAAAAAAAAAATGAAAACAAAACATAATCATAAAAAATTATTATAATTTAACAGGAACAATAAATGGAAATGAAAATAAATAAAATTATGCAAAAGTGGAAGAAATAACCTCACACACGTAAATATATATATACGTATATATATATATGTGTAAACATATACAATAGAAAGCGGAAAGGGAAGCACGAAAAAAAAAAAAAATGATTTAAAAAAGTCCTTAACAAACAGACGAAAAAAACTGTCGAGAAAAAACGTCGGGCAGAAGTAAAAATAACACAGAATAAATGAAAATTGTTTGAGAGTTTTAAAAATCAGCGAAATGTAACAAATTTACGTCAGAATAAGTTGTTTTGTATAGCGCCTTTAAGTAGACAAATATTAAAAAAAAAAAAAAAAAAAAAAAAAAAAAAAAAAAAAAAAAAAAAAAAATATGAACGAGTATAACAAAGCTGCTGCAAAACTTTTACTAGCGCTGCGAGTTAGAACAATGAAAACCATGACAAGCATCGTTCATGATGCTNACTTTTACTAGCGCTGCGAGTTAGAACAATGAAAACCATGACAAGCATCGTTCATGATGCTACAAAATGATGAAAATTATCATAATACATAAAAAATGGTGAAGCGATGAAAATTATCATAAGACAACAAATAAATTCAAATACCACAAAGTACAGTTTACAAGGAGAACCCAGCCCGTACATATTATATTATATTATTATTATTTTATGCATATATATATGTATAGGTATATATATATATATATATATATATATATATCGGGAATTTATAGAAACATATTGTGTAATATGTAAATTTGAAATAAGTTAGACGAATAAGAAGCAGTTGGTTCAAGTTTTTAAGTTAAGTAAACAAAATATAAAACGAAAGAGCCAGAGATGCAATTCAATTTTCCATTTTAATAGCATTTCAAACAATGGTAAATTCTTAATATAATTTCATAACACTCCCAAGTATTATTTCTTTTCATTCATATCTAGTATATATTACAAACCGAGCACGAAGAATGAGAACACATCAAATTAAAATAATTGCATTACTTTACCTATCTACTGGCTCCTCTATTTGAGCCCGTCTGTCTACTGTTTTGTTTATATTAGTTACTTACTACGAAGAAAAAAAAAAAGAAGCCAAATTATTACTTTTTCTGTCCATTTCAAGCTAAAGCACTGCATAAAAAAAAAAAAACATTTGAAAGAAAAAGGTAAATACAATTTACAGGAATATAGTGAATGCAAACATCAATATTTTACACAAATTGCATTATCGCGTTTTTCATAAGCAATTATCATTAATATACGTTTCTATTGCATCTAAGATCAAAGTCATATTCTGATGATAGTTAAATATCGTAAAATTTTAAGAAAAACTATCAATACCACAAAAGAATTTCTACTTTCGCCTTGAGCTGAAAAATTTAATACTCATCTCTCTCTCCGTCTCTCTCTCTCTCACACACACACACAATCTTTCATTTTCACATAAAATAAAAGTAGATCTGTTCACTCGATAGATGAATCGTAAATCGTAGGATGTTTCTTCAAGCAAAACAAATGACTTTCTTTGCCCCCTGCGAAATAATCTCCTTTTGCCGGTGATTTTTCCATTCCTCGGAGGACTTCTAATAGGCGCTCTTTGGCATGGCCTTGAGCTCTTGCCGTGATGCGATCTTTATCCCCACAATTCTGGAACAAGCTCACTTCATCCTTTTATGCATCTCGTACAAAATAACGTATTACTCGCAATTTTTATTTACTGAAATTTGCTCTTCACTGTATATGTAAACTTTTCGTCCAATAATTCTGAGCTCATACTAAAAGCAAGAGAAAAAAATTACCAGTTTTGTTTGTTGATTAGCGAAAGTGCTAACCAACTTAATTGGGATTAAATTTGATTTGTGAAAGAGGTATTTAAAGTCACAATCGTATTTTCCGACGACACAGGTGCACTACGCAAAATCGATGCACATTTCTACGACAACTTCAGTATTCCTGCCTGTGACGAATATAGGACAACGAAGTCGCCTAAATTGTGGCTTAATGTAGAGTCGATCTATTATCTCCTCTTTTCTTCTTCTTCTTTTTTTTTTTTTTGTTTTTCTTTCAGATCGCTTGAAAACAAAAAAGGCAGCATTTTTTATAGCAATTTCAAGCATTGAAATGTCGATTGATTTAAAATTTTTTTACATTATTCTTCCGTTTATTTTTTTTTTGCTTGTTTCAATTTTTTTTTACAAGCAAATCTTTTACATGCCAAAAACAGAATTTCACCCCTCAATCTATCACATCAAATACCAAATGACAGTTTATTGATTTCGTTTGGCTGAACACCAAAAAAATACGAGAAACAAAGTAAATAGGATTGTACCGCAATTTGCAAGAATTACAAATACATTTATATGTTGTATATATCTAGCACAAGAATAATATATGAGTTTATGAAATCACCAATATTTTGCAGTTTATAAAAATCTGAAGGCAGAAAACAAATACTAAAAAAATTTGAAGAGAAAACTGTTTATTTGCTTAAGAAAAAAAAAAAGTGATTACTTTACACTTCATCTGAAAAATAATAAGAGTAAAAAAAAAAAAAAAAAAAAAAAAAAAAAAAAGAGACAGGAAAGTAGGAAGGAATCTGAAAAAATTCCTTTTCTTAGTCATTCATCAAAGAGATGTATGTTCTCATGACAACCATAAGAGTTTAGTTAGAAAATTGTTTACAAGAATTTCAATTTACGGCAGTTTTTTTTTTGTTTTTTTTTTTTTTTTTTAAGTTTATTTCAAACTTCCTACAATTTGATAACTTACTTGCTTATTGAAAGGAATATGTTTTTGTTTAATGGACACGGAAATATCTTTAGGAAAATAAGGATTAAATTTTAAATTTCAACGACGTGGAGAATAGCAGTCCTTAATACGGTGAATAGGTCGAGTCATCGCGCTACCATTATTAGTACGAATAGTTATTGATTTGAAAGGATTTGAGGATTTTCTTTATCGTCTATATTACGTCAGGAGATTTTAGATAGCAACACTTATATGCAAAATCGAGTCTTGATTGATTTCTTATTTGTTTTTTTTTTTTTCACTCGAAAAAAATCGCTTATGTGAAGGAAATGGAAAACTATATATATATTTTTTCAAGGCCACAAATCTCGGGCCGAAAATTAATTAACCTTATGCGGCTATCTGCGTTAATGTCCAATTTTTTAAAGTACAGCCATTAGACAATGAATGAGCTATCAATTAGAAGAGATGCTAATCGGAAGTAGAAATCTCTGGTGACAACATTGAGAGTGATATACTCTCTGGTACAGGTGGTGATTGTTCCTTTTCAGTCCAGTTCGTTCTTGTCAGATGTAAGATGAAACAGCTTCATCCATAATTGCGAATTGACGCAAAGGCTAGCTTTCTACAGTCGAAGTTGTTAGTAATGTGCATGGTGAGGGATTTGTTGACCACATCTACCACATCTGCCTACTACTAGCTGGGACATCTTCAAGCGAATGTCATTTAATATAATTTTCCATAATTTCCTAGTTTTTTGTGTTCATCGTTTGTGGCATAACGACCTCGGTTGATCGGTCGCTGGGTTAAGTTAAGGAACAGTCACACAAAATCAACTTGATCTTCAATGAAAGGATCAAGCGGATCCATAGTGAGGATCTGAGAGAAATGACGTTTTAAATCGGTTGATTGACAAAATAAAAATTATATAGTGTAGAAAAATATGTGCAAAATGTTCGTCTTATCACTTTTTGCTCAAGTTCGATTCGTCTAAAGGGTCTAAGGCAAGGCTTCCACATATAATACAACCATTTTTTTTGCTTGCAATTTTCGTTGAACTTTTGTCTATCTACCTATATATAGTAGGGGGTGGGGTGGTGGTAATTTTTTTGATTTTTGTTTTTCTTTTCTCTTTTTAGGGGAACAAGTCAATATTTTAATTTATATACTTATGCGATTCGTGGTTGTTGTCAATTCATATGGCGGTCAAAATAATATTATTCTGACAGCCAATTACTTAAAACAATTCGTGCAAAATGAAACATTTTCTTTTTTTAAAATAGGAAAAAATTAATAATAATTGAAATAAACGCATGTTGTTTTCGTTGCTTGGCCTCAATCAGCGAAAAAGCAAAACAAGTTATGCGTGTACGTACTCGGCATTTCTTTAAAAACAATATTAATAATTTTATAAATTGAATGTTTATTTGTTTGTTTATTTATTATTATTTATTATTTATTTATTTTTTTTTTTTTTTTTTTTTTAAATTAATATAAAGCCGTATATCATACATATCCTACGAAAGCCTAGCAGTGCGTTTGTTATAATTTTGGAAAAAATATATCTTAAAATATTTGCAAACTTTATCAAGTATTTTTAAAGGTAAACATATGCAGACGCGTGGCGTGCTATGGCTGGGCTGGGTGAAAGGAAGACAGATAAGAATGCCGGAGATGCATGTTAAATAAATGGAGGAAATTGAACACATTATTGACTTTGACGAGTAGAGCTGAGTAAATAAAAAGTCGCTTTATATTTCGGGTTTCGTTTGTTATTAGATGATGGGGATGGGAAGGAATATCATTCGCATATATTTATTTGATGTAAATATTATTCATTCGTTTATCAGTTTTTATACTCTCTATAACTTGCATATCAAATTTGTGCGGAAAGATGTAACATCCATAATATCTTAACATGGATAAGTTCTTCATTCATAATCGGAATCCGAATCAGAATTCAGAATTTTTTAAGCTTGTCTGTGCCTATGGCTATGTATTGTTTTACCTTAACCTACAAGTAGCTAAGAAATTTGGAAAAGGATCGGATCAAAATGAAAGGATCGTAAAGTTCTTACATAAATAAAATTTTTGATTTTGAAAATTTCCGCATAAATATCACTAATCATCGTTTGACATAGAAATTGACCGTATTTCGAAGTATTTTTTAAATGCCAGACCGTACAAGAGTTCCCACGCAAGTAAAGTAACGCTTTATACGGAAGCATTTTATGAGGATAATAAGCAAAAACTAATAGAATTTTTATAAAGGAAATTAAAATGAATAAAATTAGACTCTTTCCATACAAGACCTTCAATGAAAAGTATATATGAAGATAAAATTTTTGATATTTTATCACGAAAATAAAGGAAGCATTGCGTTACGTGGGGCGATGTGGGATATTCAATAGTAGTGATAAAAAATTTTCACTTGTGATTTAAAGCGAATTTCTATAAATAAAAGTTCTTCTACTCAACTGCTTATTTAACGTCAAAGAAGAAAGCAAAAAATATAAAATATGTACTTATGTCGTCATAGACACACATCGTCGCTCCTTGTAAAATTTGCGAATTGTTTCGGGATGTTTTTCTCCGGCTTAATTTTCAACTTTCATCAAAATTATTAACCAGCTTAAAATTATAAACAAAAAATGAAGACTTCTAGCATAAGGAGAAATAAAGTATAAATAAAAAACTTACGAAGCCTTGGGAGAAGTCGAAAGAGAATGTGCATTAAGTAAAGCAAAAATATGGAAATTGAAAATTGTTATGGTTCATTGACTATTAACAAGAAGATGATGAAATTTGTTTGGTCTTCTGTTAATAATTTTAATTTTAATTTTTTTTTTTTTTTTTTTTGCTTTTAACAGTGGAGGTGAATACATATCTAAACATCATCTGCCGAATTGAACGAAGAGAATATGCCAACTTTTGCCCAACTTTTCAGCAGTGACTGTCTCAACATTCCCGGCCCTAGCGTTCCAAGACCTCGTGCAGTAAATAGATTAATGTGCTTCTGCGTCATGGTTAAGACGGTTCAGTCTGTGCTACCCTATATATGTAGAGAGATAGGCATTATGCGTTGTCAATAAGTGTCCGGTCTAACGTTTCTTTTTTTTTTTTTTTTTCAATCTCATCGTTCAAACAAGTTTCTACTGCTACATAATATTCGCTACAGATCCTTCGTCCCTTTCCAGGATAGTCGGTGAATATTATACCAACCGCATGCTATAACCATCCCAGTCGAGTTTTGCCTTTTTGATCATATTCGCCGGTTGTTATTCCTTGGTTTGGCTGCCGATTTGGCTCGACAGTGTAGTGGTGAGCCCATGTCTCATCCATTGTCCTATATTGTACGAAAAAATCTTTTTTTTTTCACCCAAATGGCTGCAGCACGTTTTTGTTTTTGATCAAAATTGACACAATGCGGCACCCACTTCGAACAGCTTTATCTCGCGGATAAATGTTCGTGCGAAATGGTGTATGGACTGCCTTCTGATATTTTTAGGGTGTCACCTATCTCACATATCTTCAATTTTCGGTCTTCCAAAAGGACTTTATGAACTTTTTTATGTTTTTTGGAACAACCGCACAATTCCAGCAATTAGAGGAATCGCCATCGTCGATGTCGTTTGTCTGACTCTGTCAAAGTGGTTGCCTTATATCTGTTAGAACGTAGACTTATTGAGTAAAGTGTTATTAAGATATTTTCTATATATAACATATACACACATATACATATGCATATATATGTAGAAAAACAACTTGTTCTAAAACTGAATTTAGTTGAGCTCAAACTTTGACAGATGTTTTACGCTTTAATATAATTGTCAGTCATTCAGTCAACCAGTCAGTTACTTTCACCAGTGGTTACCCTGATGGTTGCCGATGGTCGTGGAAATGACTTTTGTATGTGTTTGGTTTAGTTTTGCATATAACGAATAATGTTAAACAAGTAAAACTCGAATAAAAAAAACGAAAAACCGTTAAAGTTAACGCAAGAAAGCAAAACTTTGAGCGGAAACGGAAGTGTTACCAGCAACAGCTATGACTATATGTACATATATCTGCATATCTATATGTGATGATGTTTGTTTGCTTATATGTATGTATAACTCTAGGCATGTGCGGCCGTAGGCAAATTAACAGAGTAAGGAATGTTAAAATATAACAAAAAAAAAACAGAAAAAAAAAGGAAAATTCTAGGTTCAGTAGAATTAGAGATATGTAAACCTTTGCTACGCGTTACTCGCATCTACCTATCCATACCCTATGATATACATATACATGTATATGACGAAGTATTTTGCGAAATATATTTTACAAGCATGGATTTAGACAAAACGTTAACACTTGTCAAACAGCTGCTAGCTGCATACGTACGAAACGATTTCTATTTGAGTACATTTTATGTATGCATATATACTCTGGCCTACGCTCGTTTCCCATCACATCTCAACCATTATGCGCGCCAAAAAGTTATTAAAAAAACATAATTTTTCGTGTTTGTTTTTTTTTTTCTCATTTGGTTCATTCAACTTCTTTTCATGTATATATGAAGACGAACGTACATATATATGGATGCGTATGCGTGCTTACGCCGAGAAAAAGAGAGTTTTTACAAAGTAAGAGAATGCCGAGAAAATGAATAAATTTTCCGCATTTACAGCAGCAACATAACCCAGCGAAAAAGAGGAAGAAAATAAAACTAAAAGCGACCAAAAACGTAAGCTTTTGTATTTGTTTTATTATTGTTGTTGTTGCAATATCCTGCCATACTTTGGCAGCAAGTTGTGCCTTTTCGGATTGAATGAATGGGTGCGTTGTTGATGCGAGCATATTAAAAACTTTTTATTTTACATTTTTTTTGTTCCTTTTTTTCGTTTTTTTTTTTTTTTTGTTTTGGTTTTTGGTTAATTTTTTTGTAGTATACTTTTTAGCGTTTTTATTTCGTTTCCTTTATTTGTTTACAAAATGCTGAGGAACGACAACGATGACAGCGCTCGAAACATATACAACGCGTCTAAGCCACATCGCTTTTTAGAATTTATTTTTGTTTGTGTTTTTTGCTTTTCCCTTTCCTTTCTTTCATCTTTCATCGTAAAGTTAATATTTAAAAAATTCTTACATCAATACAAACAGAATATTTCGTTAGTTGATGGCAGGCGTTTTCATTCATTACCAATTGTTAATATTAATAAAATTTATTTATAATGCTTAAGTACATTATGCGTGAGGAAGGACACTTTGACGCGATTATTCAGACTTGGATTCGGACAATATTTACAAAGCATTAAAATTTGGTCTGCAAATTTTTTCCCTTTCCTTTAAAAAAAAATGACTTGGCTTAGGACGAATGAAAAATTTTTTCTTTAAGATAAAATCCTTTCGATACATGCATCTCAGAGCCCATAAACTAAATGCGCTTCGATTGAAAATCAACGGAGTTCTTATATATATTTTTAATATTTACTCCAAGGTTCACTTTATCTTTTGAAGGTTAGAAGTAGTGGGGTTTTTGATTTAATAATTTCTTCTTCTTATCGTAATTATAATCGAAAAAAGTTATTCACCGAATTTTCTTCAAAATTGGACATATAGCAAAAAGTCATGCAGGATCAAGTCAAGAGAATCGGGTAATTGTTACTGCGTTAATTTTTCCTAAAAACTCTAGGAAAGCAGACGCTTTAGAACAAATTATGCTACGGTTTGATTAATGATTAATAATAACCATTAATAAGCACCATTTTTCGTGCAGCACTTATGAGAATACACTCTTGGGAACATTCATAAACTCGTACTTATGACGTAGTATAGCTATCAAAAAATTTTTCTAAATTTTTAATTCTGAGCATCTTTTAAATCAGTCACGACGTATGAAAACTGGGAAAATCGGTCGATTCATTTTCATGCCTAAAAATTTGAGGTCGGTTACACTGTTTGAGTCTCGTTCGTAAAACAAGTGATTATATGACAAATTGGTCAACAAGTCCCGGGACTGACACGTAGATACCATTTCTAACAAAAAAAAAAACAACACGCCTTGAAACGCCAACTCTCAATCGATGACCTTAAAAATTTCACTTCAAGTTTTTGATACGTTTGCGAGTTATAGTGGCGGTGGTAGAATAGTGGCGTAACTTTCATTGTTTGCCAAATTAGGAAAAAACTCGAATCTCATGTGTCGGTTAAACATTGTTTTTTAATACGGAAAACTACCGTTTAAGACTCAGCAATAATCCGGAAAGTGTCACGGCAATCGGTCTTCATCGAAAACAGTAATTTGCAGGCGGTTGCTAATTTTAAACGAAGCCGTAGGAACTCCATCGATGGCGAATGCAATGAAGACCAAAAGTAAGTCATTATTCTTGATAATGCAAAGGGCAAGTAGTAAGAGACAGCTGATATTTTAAGAAGCTCGAAACGCTGTGTATTCACTTTTTTGAAAATAGGTATAGCGTTTAATCTCAGAGGAGTTCGTTTTCTCTAAATCTAGCCGTCCGCTATTAAAGCATAAACCAGACAAAGGCATTTAGACCGCACAACCGGACATCCATGGCTTAATCAATTCACAATTTCATGCTGATCGAGAATATACTGCATAGGGTCCTTGAAGTTTATTTTTGGGTGTTGCAAACATTATGATAAAATGAGTACACCGCCCATCCCTCAGTGGTGGGTATAAACATGTGCCGAGCATGATTGACGCATGTCTCAACCCAATTAATGGTTGTAGCTTCAATGACGAAAAAAGAGTTCTACACAACCATGAATTATTGCAGCTTTTCAAAGCGACTCACCACGACCTTTATATAGGCAAGCATAACCAATTTAATCCTAATTATCTGCCCGTCGCTTCAATAACATGTCACTTTTTTGAAATTATACAGGCATGGAAATCTAAGACGCACTCAATGCATGTTTATCACTGAAAACGATATATATAATCTCCACAATAATCTGCAATATATATATATATATATATACAGCTGTCGTACATAAAAACCTTTGTAACAGTTTATTTTTTATTTTTCTGCTTTTTCACTGATTATTATAATATCTCAACTAAATATCTCAACTTTTTATTTTCCAATAAAAATAAGTAAAATTAGTTGTAACACTGTTTCATCAATATTTTGATTTCATTTATCGATCATTTATAGCGTTATATAGCGTTATATTACGCACAGTTGTTATGTCATCCATGTTTACATACAGTACATGTAACATTGGTTGTGCAAAACTCAAGCGATTCCTCTAAATAAATAACTCTGCTCTAAAAAATCTTTTACAAAAGTACTTAGTAATAGAATACCAAAAGGCTTATTGTTATTTGAGTAGCAGGTTGGCGAAAAGTCTCTTCCAATTTTACTACCGGTAGTATATTTCATGTGGAGCCTCAGCACTTAGAGTACCTCTCGCGGAATATGCGAGGACTACTTTCAATACTTTGCATCGGATTAGTTGAGAAATGCAGAGTCGGTTGCTTATCGAAAGTTATGTGAGACGTTGCGAAGCAAAGCAATAAATGTTCGGGTATGCCAAAGATGGTTTGCAAAGTTCGTTCCCGAGATTGACCACCGACATCTAATTACTTTGCAATTGCAAAGGGATCTCGACATCCACCATCCATTCGACTGCTGAAGAAGGGCACATCAAGCATCTTCAAATTCAAATGTTTTATTTTATTTGTGCTTTATACGGCAGCACTTTCCCACCACCCTAATGTATAAATATGAATGTTAACATATATATATATATATAGAAATATATATACATATAGATATATATATATATATAGAAATATATATACATGCATATGCATGTATGTATGTATTTATGTACGGACGGACGAATGGATGTGGATGTGTGTACGATTGTATGGACGTATATGTATGCTATTGTAAATATCTATAAAAAAAAAGTAAAATCTAACGGTTTCAAAAGAACGAGAGTGCAATATATTGACGGGGAATAAACATCAACACAAACACAATGCGAAAGTAAAAGCTTAACGGAAAGAGGATTACAACAAAATACTTTAGAGCGACACGTATAAAACATAGAAAAACCAAAAGCAACCACATTTATAACGGCTAAATGTGTATTTCTCACCCACAAAAACATACATTTACACGTGAAAGCACTTGTCCTATGCATTTGATATTCTATTCATCGTTAAAGGAGCTATAGTTTAATTAAAGCGTTAACATAGCTTTTATAGTTATTAAAATATGTAGAAAAAGAAAACGAATAAAGGTATAAAAATCATACAAGGCTTACATTATATGTAGGCGGATTACTGATTGCATTGCATTGCAGCAATTATGGCGAAAATATAATGTTCGGGGAAGGAGGAGGCAAAAGTTTATGCGGAAAACTATTCGGAGAACTAAAGCCGTTTTATTACATTATCGATTGATAAGTCCCGGAACTAAGGAAGAAAAAATTTTCCTCCAATCAATGAACAGCTTGTCTCTCTCATTTTATAGAACTATTTTTCAAAGTCTTTAATCACCTCATCAGCTTCCATAATAGCCACCTAAGGGCGGACCGGAGGCATTCATTGCGTTGGGCATCATCGGTGTCGGCCTCGTTTAAAATTGGTCAAACATCGACATACATATTCTTGTTTTTCGGCATATAATAATTGCCAGAATACTTTGCAAGGCAATGTTTCTTTTTTTTTTTTTTTTTTTTTTTTGCTTTCTATGTGAAAAAGAAAGATTACGACTACTACGGCAACACGTAAAAACGAGAATGGAAATGCCATGAGGTTTTTACAGATGTCATCTGAATGCATTAGAGATTAGATTAGATAGAGAGACAGGAGCGACTAACCGATAACTTATTTACTGTTCCCGTTTTGCTTGAAAATTTATAAGAAATTCTTTTCCCGTTTAACAGATTTCGATGATAACTTAATTTGTCCCATAAAGAGTAATTTAAGCAAATTGAAAATATTTTTATTGATGTTTTAAAAATGTCTGTACCTACAGACTTTGGAAGCTAAAGATGAAGCCATACCCAGAAATTGTTATCCAAGAACTTATAGATTCTAACTGCGCTTGATCAGCATAACGCATCCTGCAAGCTACAACTAACTGCGTAATTTGTGTCCGTAACAAAAAAAAAAAAAAATTAAAATCGCCGGCAAGAACGAAAAGTTTTAATCGTATTGGCTCACACCAGCCTGCATATTTATTACACTCGTCTTAAAGTTTATCATTAACAAAAATCGGAATTTCTTGATATATGAGAATAATGTTGAGGCAGGTAAACTTCTCTCAATTCTTGGTACACAGGTTTATTAAGTATGTGTCGATGTATGCAACACTCAGAAGGACTTGAGATAGAGCCATTTTTCATTATATCGATCGATTCAAAATCGCTTTCTAAAACGATTTAAGTTTGTCTGTCCGTCTGTCTGTCTCGCTTTTTTGTGCTCAACTACTGGCCGCAATTTTCAGGGTAATTCGATGATAATTCGGTGGTATATCGAAGTGTTTTGCCCCAAGGACGAAGGCAATCGGAAATGGTTTGAATTGGACCACTTTTTCGATCACTTCTTTTTATAACATCTCATTTTGGAAGGTCGGTACACGAATACCTATAAGGTGATGTAGTGTATTTAATGGTTGACCGCGGGCAACTATAATGCTTTTACTTGTTTACTATCTTTTATTTCTATTTAGCAGCCATTATATGCACTATATGCATTTATGCGAGTAAGAATTTAATAATTGTTAAGTAAGGAAGCGAACAAATGGGTACAAGATGAATTTTTAACAATATGTTTAATTTTGTTTTGGACCTTTTCGAGTCAGTCGAATTGTGCATTATATGTGAATATATACATAACATAGGAAGCATATATATGTATATATATATATATATATATATATATATATATATAAGTTATAAAGACATTGTGGCTGACTAGTTGTTTCTTCATACAATCGTCGCAAACGAGTGAATAAATTCTAATATTTCTTACATCCGCTAATAACTATGATAATTATGATGATAGTGATAGTTTTGTAAAAGCGGAGAAGCTTTTAATTTAAAACTTTAGGCCTTTCTGTGAAGGAAACCTTTTCATTCAGCTTGGTTTCTTATAAAGATAAATATATATATATATATATATATATATAGAATAAAGTTTACATATAGAATAAGTTTACATATAGAATAAAGTTTAACATCAGAAATGCGTCTACAATGCATCAGATAGTCGAATATCACTGATTGTTGCCATGGTTTTTCTTTTAAAGGGAGGAGAAATAAAAAAGAAAAAAAAAAAAAATTGAATAGTTTTTCCATTCAATAAGCAGACGATTTTATATAGAAGCAATAATTGGCAGAAAGCTGTTAAGCTATACATAACTATATATACATTTACATAAATTATATGTATATATATATACACGCATACATGCATTATATATATGCGTTGCGTTTGTATCATATGTACATGAATGCAATGTAATAACAAGAAGAGCAACAACAACAATGGCAGCCATATAACGATGGGTTGTTGTTTTGGTAACGAAAAGTTATGCGTGCCTAAGGAATATAATTTTCAGCTATAACACGAACAGGACTAATTGTGTGCAGACAACAATTACAATAAAAACAAGTGCTGCTGTACAAACACTTTAACGCAATTTTCATTTACTTCTTTCTCATTTCGCTCTCTCTTTCTCCTCCGTGTACTTACTAACTTACGATTCTCATTTTCCCAGAGCAAAACACACAAAGTTTAATTTGTCGAGTTTTTGTTCATTTTCACCTCGAAAAGGTCCTTGTTATGGATGAGTATTTATTTTAGCTGCTAACAATCTTCCTGCTGTTATTCTTGTAGTTGTTATTAAAAGGAAAACAATACGCTTAACAAATGCTAAATGTAGTAGCAGTATCCATTTACACATATATATATATATATATATATATATATATAATGCAAACTTTCCATTTTGTTTGTAAATTTGTTAGTTATAAGTTTTGTATGCGAATTTAATTGACTATATATACGTTTTTCTAGAGAGTGTGTAGTTTTTATTCGAAAAGGTAAACTTTCAATGTTGTTGGAAATTCTGTATATTTTAACTTTTGTTGTTATTGTTAATCATTATCTATATATTTATATCTATATCTATACATATATATATATATATATATATATATATAGACTTGCTAGAAACACAAACCTGTGAATCTACAGCCACACGCACATAAATAGATTTTCTAATTTCAATTCCATATAATATTTCTGTTTCTTTACTAAGACGCGCACACAAACACTTGTGAACATTTTCTAAAACAAGCATATGCATACAGAAGACTACAACACCAGTAACATAAATTGTTATTTATGGCATAATCAACACAACATCAAATTGTATGTATTTACACATTTTCCTTGACTCTTTCTCACTCGCTCGCTCTCTCTCTCTCTCTCTCTCTGTCTCTCTCTCTCTGCGCCACCATAACGACTCCTCGTGCACTTAGCTTTGCACTATTGCTTAAGAAAATATTCCACTAAAGACATATAATCTTATGCCTCATTAAATATAATATATGTGTGGTTTCCTACGTTTACGATATTAGTATTTAGGTTTGTATGTGTGTGTGTGTGTGTGTGTGTATGTGTGTGTGTATGCGTGTGTGTATCTGCAATTCATAAATCATTTTGTCTTTTGAATTTATTTTCGGTTCTTTTGTTCATAACAGAAATAAAAAAGAAAGGTAATCAGTAAGTGTTGTTCAAAAAAAAAAAAAAAAAAACAAATTAGAGTCAATTAGAAAACTTTGCGAATTGTCCTTGTTAAAATGTTTTTTTTTGCTTTTCTTTTCCTTTTTTTTTTTTTTAAGATATTCAAGAAAACGTTCTCAATGTTTTGCCAGAAAAGTTTCGATATTAAAAGCTTTGGAAGCACTAACTAAAGCTGACGATAATCAAGCGTATTCTGCAGAAGATCATGATAGTCAATCACAAAGTTCAAAAAACCGAATTTTATTAACCATCACTGTCGTTAATACTCTTGCTTCACAATGCACTCCCGCCTTTTTTCTAATTTTAACCTATTAGAGGAAAATAGTTCAACGCACAGCAAAGTAAGTCATTACGAAATTACAAAGTGATAAAGTAATTAAGTACACTGTAGAGTATGATTAACCGTTTACGCAATCATTTTAAATAACTAATTCTTATAATAGTGGGGCTCACCGACCGTTGGTATCCCTTACGTGCTGATACCATCTTAATGCTTTTCTGTCTTTTTTTTAACACATTTCGTTAACATACATCAGCAAGAACGGACAGATATACGATGTAAAATTTCTGAAACTTTCTTGTGAATATATCGCCGATATATCAAAACAATGAGCAGGAAGATTATATTCGGCTAATACCAATAATTTATCGCCTACCTTTTTTACAGTGGTTATGTGTGTTATTTATTTAAATACATATTACCGCTAACATGCCATGTAAGCGTAAACACTAAAATACTAAGGGTGTAAAATTATATTTAAATAGAGCAAAGACCCGATATAGTTAATACCAGATATAATTAAAATAGAATTTTTCTACAAGTTTTTCAAAAAATATTATCAACAAAACATGTGTTTATGTTAATTACTTACAATTCTTATACTATGTCAAATATGACGCTAAGAAAAGCGAAAGCTTATTTTGTGAAATTTATATGAAACACAAATCCCTTGAATCTCTGACCAATAATCTATGCAACGATGTACAGTATATAGTCAGTTTTCTTGGGAAGAGTTTTTTTCGATGCTTTGAAAATTTCTTCTATATGCACTAACATAATGGCAATCTTTCGAAGGTCACTGCGGCCAAAGAAGAAAGGTCTGCAAAAAAATAAAACTAAAATCCCGCCAATCCTTGATCCTTGAATATGTGTGCATATATTTAAATGCCTAGTGGCAAAAAATCCCCCCAATATGGACAAAAATGACAGAATCCATCGTTTTTCGCTCAATAAAATTTAATTATTTATTTGTATTTTTTGCATAGTTTAGTTAAACTTTAATTTATGCTTAGATAAATTAAAGAATATTTATTTAACTTCTTTTTTGTTTTCTTCTTCTTTGCATTCATTGGCATGCGTATTGCTATTTACCCACTAATTATATGACAAATGTTCCGTTGTTTATGTCTGGGATGAAATACTTTTCGCGATGCAGTCGTATTGTATATATAAACTTATAAAAAACGATGCTATCGAGAATAAAAGTTGATTCGACAACGTACTCGATATCGAGAACTGTCAGCTAGCTCCAGATTTATATGGAAAATTGAACAGAATTGAATTTTTGAAAAATTCAAGGACGTGATTTTTATATGAAATACATGAAAATAGATTAACACTTGACATACTCTTGCTCGATCTTAAGATCGTGAATAAATACAGAAAATTGCATTTTTTATCTTTCCTTTCGTAATATGTTTCGTCTAGTGTACGCTGTCGAGTCGACAATTGTAAATTCGTCCTCATCTAGGTCTGGAAACTTTTTTTTTTGTTCGAGGATAGGTCCAGAAGCGCGCAAAATGATTATTGAAAACCTACTACGGTCGATAACATGGCTTAAGTCTGAAAATTTTACGACGCTACATTTGCGACATTTAATATTTGTTTACAAACTGTCAATAGTAAACACTCTCTGTGATAATTACGAAGCAATTGATCATCATGATCGCACATTTTCCTTTAAAAAGTTTCACTTCAATCCTCATCTGCAGAGTATGCTTCTTCTTTCGCAGCAATAAACAGTTGACAAATTCATTATCGTTATGCCTAAAGTTCAAATTCTTTTCTCATTAAAGCATTCACGATCTCGCGATTAACGTCTACTATGTAATATCCTAACGGCTTTCACTTTAAATTAGAAGAAGATATTAGAGAAGATATTAAGCATCTCTCGTTAAAGTGTTGTGAACTAAGAGACTGTAAGTCTCTCTAAGTAGACTGTATGTTGAGTACTAATGCTGTTTTTTTTTTACTTAAACTTCTTCTCGCACTAACCTAGTATTTCTTGCCAAATGATGCCGTTAATCATTATACTACTTCCGAGTTCGGAACACGATAACACTCTAATTCAGTTTTGTCTTGTGCGTACATTCAATGCACACATAAAATACCATCCCAACAGTAGATTACATTGCTACTATACGAGGTTTGTTTAAGAAAAAAAAAAAAAAAAAACGTAATTTTCCAAATTTCGTGGACGCTATTTTTTTTTTTTTTTTGAACGCACCTCGTAAATATATATGTTTCAAAAGGATATAAATATTTTGAAAAATCTTCGGTGTGTATTATATGTACATATTTAATGATTTGCTTGTCAAATCTAATATACGCCTTGTGGGTAGGTTTGATAAATGCAAGAAAAAGAAACAAAAAGTAAATAAAAATAAATAAAAAAGTTTTTGTCATTATAATGATCATCGTGATGATAATGCGATAGAAAGGCAGTAACAATAGTAAACGTAAAATAAACATCCATCTGAACACACCTCGTATTATTATATATCGAAAAGTAGAACTAGAACACAATGGTAATAAATTAAGTTTATGAATAAAATCTTTTGGATTCAGGTGAGAAAGGTATTCAACGACGATGACCTGAAAGCATGTAATATTCATTTAATTTAATTTCATTTTCGTTCATTTCGTTCGTTATCCAGTGCACCATTTCCACAATTAAAATATTCATTATTTTACTTAAATAGAATAATTATAGTTTTGTAATTATGTAATTTTGCAATTTTGTAATTTGCTGCTGTATTTCAAATATTCGTACATTTTCTTGATAAAGTCGTAGCAAACTAATGCAAAAAGGAAATTGCCTTTGAAATTGAGTTGAAACGAACCCTACGACGATATCATCTTTAACTTTTATGTTAGAATATTTTATGTATGCTCCATAAGCTTGAAACAAAGTGTTATGGCTACGTATCGTACATAATATCGTACATAGTGATGTTAAAGATTTAACCGTAGAACGTATGTCTCTACAAATTGAACACGAATGACTGCCGTAATAGCTTAATTCTACGGTGTTCAAAAAGTGCATGGACAAAGCTTTACATTACTTGGTGTTATCAGCGACACTTGGCCTACTTTTATATATGTATAAGTAGGTAGGTTCGACATCCGGTGACAGCAGAAATTCTCAATATTAATTTTGGCGTAAATGTTCATTATTATGAAACATTCTGAAGACTCTTATTACACAAATTGCAAGGCGGTGCCAAGATTCCAGTAATATTTCCTAACACCGATGACATCAGATTAAACCTTATAAGATGCCAGTACGTAGCAAAGTTCAGGCGGTTACCTTAATTTTTCCAGTCGCGGTTCGTCGATAGACAAGCCTGGCAATAGTAACTGAAACGAAAACGTTAAACGGTACGGTGAAGATATAGAGGGGATGATGAAAGGAAGGAAACAGAAAATTTAAGCGAGAAATTTTGTCGATCTAGCTTTGAAGTTTTTATTTGATTAGAACGCACGTTCACATATTAGTTGAGTATATCATGGCCTCTTAGTAATTGGGCCATACAGGTTTTTATGTCCTCTTGAGCTCTATTGCCCCCCATGGAAAACGCAAAAATTTAGTATTCATTAAAATGTATTCCATTTGTTCTTTTCTTTTACTTTTCTTTTATTTTCTTTTTCCTTTTCCTTTTATCCTATTCCCCCATCAAGCTAGGGATGCTCCTCTATAGGCGCAAAATAAATTTGTTTTTGAAAACTTTTAAGGGTGTGAAGATAAATTCGAATTTAACTAGCAAAGACACCTACCAATATTAAAAAATCCGACTAAAATCCAGTTGGATTTTAAAATTTGTATGGTAACATAAAATGGACATGGCAGAACACCCA